>JAQFVV010008368.1:0-32962 GCA_028023455.1 Epiperipatus broadwayi
ATAAGCAAAATTAACATCACATATTCAAATATATCTTAAATTTAAAATTTTTAATAGATTAGCACAAAATTAGATGGTGACCCATACAAAAGGGCACAATATATATATATATATATATATATGCCCAATTGAATTACAATCCAATCTTCCCTCAGTCTACAATAGTGCAATAAATACCCAGAACCTTCTGAATAAAGAGCTTATAAACCCTCGGAGAGCTGCTTAGGATGCTTTAAAATCATATTAAGACCCATGCTGTCTGTTTTTACTCTGGTCGGCTGGATTCACTTACAAGTGCCGAAAACTTGGATTCGAGTCTGGAAGAAAACCCATGGGAAAAAGACCTCAAGAGTTATTTCGTCTGCTCTTATATATTCCCATATTCGAAATCCCATTCTTGTCTTTTCTTTCTGGAGTATTAATGCTGCTGCTTCCTTATTTCCCATGTTTGAAGTCTCATCTCTTCCTTTCTGGAGTATTAACACTGCTGCTCCCTTATTTCCGGGTGTGCAAAATGGATTCATTTGGTTATTAATTCTTTTGGTAATCCAGTCTGGTAAAGCAACACATCCTTAATTATTTAATTCAATTAATAGTTTGGCATTATTAATTATTTATAGGTGGATGGTTTGATTTAATTACGTCTTTCACTTTAAATACTTTGAACACTATATACATTCTCTACCCCCCTCTATTTATATAACTGGTAAATATTTATAACTTAATGTGTATGTGCTTTACTGGCTCTAATTTACATATATATATACACATAAAACCTTCCCTTACTCCAGAAAGATTATTGTTTAATGGCATTAGATATATCCTTTTAATCTGTATGACTTCCAGATTTGCCATATTAGTCTGGGTGTATCCTTTTGCATTTTGTCGGGCTTTGAACTTGATATTGTATCACTTTCACTATTTTCCAGCACTGCATCTGCCTCCATTGGTCACTGTCATTTCATTTCTGTGATTTACTGCACATCCAGAAATAACTCATTTGGAATATCTGGCAACATTTGCTCTTCTTCCACAACTTGCTGCAGACATGGTTTATATGTGTTATGTAGGTAGTGCTATCCTGTAGCTAAATGATTACTATTTGATAAGATAACAGTCTCATTATTCCCTCTGCCCATTTCTTTTGTGGCATCCCCATTTATGAGTGTATTTATATTTTTGTTACTGTTTATGAATGTATTTATATTATTGTCACTGCTGTCATTTTGAACAGGGTCTGAGAGCAACAAGGCTAATTCAATACAGTTTGTTGCCCTTCAACAATTCCGCAGGTAATTTTCCCATGGCCATTGATAGTGTGTTGGTACAACATTGCATTACAATTGCTTGTTGTAAATCTCAATTGTTTGATTTTTTTAATGCCTTTTTTAACTATTTGGACTGCCTTTTCCACCAGCTGTTCGACTCCAGATGGTATGGTAGTGTATCTATGTGTCTGATGCCATTATCACAAAAGTAGTTTTTATGTCCCTTGCAATGAAAGCAGTTCTGTTATCAGACATAACTCATGATATGCAAACACATCATTTAAGGTCTTAACTATTTCAGTGGCACTTAAATTTTTAATAATTCGACACTGTCCATTTTGGGAATGTATCTGTAACCACAAGTAGAAGTTTTCCACTTACAAGTCCAGCATGGTCTATGTGGACTCTGCATGCCTTCATTTTTATCAGCCATGAACTGTACATCTTAGCTCTCATTAAGTTCTGTTTAACATGCAAAACATTTTTTGATATTTTGTTCGATGTCGATGGTTATTTTTTGCCACCAGACATAGCTGCAAGTTAATGCTTTGGTCTGCACAACTTCAGGGTAGCCATTGTGAAGTAAGCGTAATACTTGCTGTTGGCCTTTCATTGGTATCACGACCTGATCACCCATCAACGTGCATCCTTTACATATAGATAATTTGTGGTATGCCCAGAACTCTGGGTCAACATACTGAGGCCTTGAAACTGGCCATCCATTTCTGATCCATCCCATGAGTATCTGATAACCCTGATAGAGCTTGTCCAATTGGCTACACATTTGCTATTTAATACTTCTGAGTTTAGGGTATCAATATGATATTTGCACTTGCATCATGATTGTTCTTGTTTGTCCAGCATTCTTGATAAGGCATCAGCATGTGTGATCTCTTTGCATTTTTTTTAATCTAATATGTTATCATATGCTGACATTGTATTTCTCCAGCACATCATGTGTGGGCTTAAGTGTTTGGGAGCTAAACAATCATGGCCCAAAATTCCCAGTAGTCACTTGTGGTCTGTTATTATGTGGAAATTCCTTCTGAACAGGAATTGATGGGAATTTTTTAAAGCTGAACGTTATAGCCAATGCCTCCTTGTCAATTTGGCTATAATTTTTCTAGATTTTTGAGAGTTCTTGATGCATAAGCAATATGGCCTTCCCCTTTCTGAAAAGAAATGAGATAGCACTGCCACCATTCTGATGCATCGGTTGTTAGTCATACATCTAAGCTATTATTATAGTGTACTAATCGTTTCTCAGATGACAATAGTTTTTGTTCAACAGAATGCTCCATGAATTCTAGACCAATGCCTGCCACTTCTGATCCCTTTTTTAACAATTCATATAATGGATTAGCTAAATGAGCTTTACCTTCCAAGAGGGATTTAAAGTGTTTATGAGTCTTAAGAAAGCCTGTAATTGCTTAGTATTGGTAGGTGCTGCTGCATTTTTCACTGCCTTTAATTATTCTGGGATAGTTTCTTCCCTTTGTCTGAAATTTAATGGTCTAGAAATGTTAATTCTTTTGTCATCCATATATTCTTGCAGGCATTTAAATAATTGAACCCCAGATTTACATATGATGGGTTTGTTGCACAACATTGCTTGTGACATAGCTGTGATCAAAATAGGGAGTTACCCCTTCTGAATCCTGTAGCAAAGCATTAATGCTTGCCTGGAAAATATTTGGGACTATGGATTTACCAAAAGGTAATTGTTTGCCTGTGGGTTGTTAAAGCCAAGTTCTTCCCTGATTTTTTTGTTGACCTGAATCTGGTCGAAGGTGGAATTAAAGTCTAGTTTCACAAACTAAGCATTTTGCAGACAGGCCAAAACTTCCTTTACATTTGGGACAGGATAAGGGCCTCTGTTTAATGTTTTATCATTATTCAGTTATCCCCCAATCTAATTTCACCATTAGGCTTGGTAATTCATAAAGGCGTGGTCCAATCATTTGTTTGAGTGGGCATCAACACTCCTTTTTCAACCAATGACTTTAACTTGTCTTCAACTTTAATCCTTTGCACAAATAGAATTTTAAGTGGTTTACAAACAACCGCCATGCATTTCTGATAATTCGACTTCTACTGGCTTTGAAATGATTAGTCCCAGTTTTTCATTGAATAAGTCTGGATATTTATTAACTATTTCTTGTTCTAATGAAATTTTCTTTATATTAATTTGGAACCTGATTTCTCTGAACCACTCCCTATAATGAGATTAATTTTACCATTAACAATATATATATATATATTTTCTTTTTTGCCACTGTATTTAATTGGCACTTTAACCTGGCCTATTATTTTGAGCATGTTAGTATTTACATCTTGCTTTAATATTTTTCTCTAAAACAATCTCTGCCTTATCGGATGACATTTTTTTCGAATCTGTCCATGAAATTATGGAAATTGCCAATTCGCTATCAATTTCTATTTCTTTACCATAAATTTTAAGTTTAATCATAAACTGGCATTGTGAGGTGGTTATCAGTTTTCCTTCCCTATTACAAGGCATAGGTGCAGGATCTTTTATTTTTCCTTTGTTATCTTGTCTACAGACATGGAAATTGACCTTTTTTGCTGCATTTGAAGCACGCTTTCTGACATTTGCATTCTCTTGAAAAATGGCCTGTTATTCTACAACAGAAACATTATTTTTTACATTACTAATATTTGTCTTTCTTGGGCTAAAGCTTCCTCTATTCATTTTAAACAAAACATTTCCATTTTTGTACTTTCATCCGATTTTAATCTAAATACTTGAGCCTGCTCCAATATGAGCTTATACACCATACCCCTTTTTGATAGCCATTTGATAACAACTCCATTTCTACTAGCAATTGTTGTCTGACCCTATCAGATATGTCCCAAAGTAGCTAGTCCATTAAGATTTCATTGATGAAATCACCATTGTAGCTAGTCCATTAAGATTTCATTGATGAAATCACCATTGTAACAATTCTTAGCCAATTTCCTCAAAACCAGATTGTATTCATTAATTTTCTCACCGCTAAGTTGCTTCCTATTTCAGAGAATTTATGTAGCTAGGTGGCGAGAGGAATGGGGGCTAAACTGATCATTCAACTTCTTGATCCTCTTGGGCAACAGCACTTCAAAATTCTTATGGCTAACCTCATTTCCCTTTTCCCACCAAAACACACCAGGGCTGTTATTTTTCTCTTATTATAATCTATACCATTCAAGGTAACAAAAAAATTATTCGGACATGTTGCTGGTGTCAAATTTACCTAAGATGCTCTGCCTAACAAAATAATTTCATGTGGATGACTAACAACACATGCAATGAAAAGAATTTTGTTTTGTGACCGCCATTTATTTGTTATGGCTGAGTGAACCGAAAATCTGAATAATTATTTTGAAGTAAAACCAAATCAACTAATTAACATTCGATCTTTTATTAGAGCATAGTAATTACAAAACACAACAATTACAAGTGAATAATTAATATATATACGCCCAATTGAATTACAATCCAAACTTTCCTCAGTCTACAATAGTACAGTAAATACATAGTACCTTCTGGTATCATGAGCTTATAAAACCTCTGAGAGTGCTTAAGGCACTTAAAATCGTATTAAGACCCATGCAGTCTATTTTTACTCTAGTTGGCTGGATTCACCTACAGGCACCAAAAACCTGGTATTTGAGTCTGGAAAAGAACAGCACTCAAGATCCATAGGAAAAAGATCTTGAGAGTTATTTTGCCTGCTCTTATATATTCCCATGTTCGAAGTTCCATTCTTGTCTCTTCTCCTCTGGAGTATTAACATTGCTGTTCTCTTTAAATATTCGAAGTCTCATTCTCATTTCTTCCTTTCTGGAGTATTAACACCGCTGGTCCCTTATTTCCTGAGTGTGCAAAACAGATTCATTTCATTATTAGTTCTTTTGCTAATCCAGTCTGGTAAAGCAACACAGCCTTAATTATTTAATTCAGTTAATAGTTTGGTTTTATTAATTATTTATAGGGTGTACGGTTTAATTTAATTATTTCTTTCACTTCAAATACTTTGATCACTACATGTACACGTGTACACACCCATGTATATATATAACTGCTAAATATTAATTACTTAATGTGTGTGCACCTTTACTGGCTCAATTTTACATATACATACACATAACACTTCTGATTAAGTATTTATGCATTGGCTTTGATAATGAAACTAAAGATTATTCGTAGGATATAAAAAAGTGTGATCTATTAAATTTTTCATGATACTCATTTTGATAATGAAAATAAAATAAAAAATATAATATTATCTATTCGCTTTACTAATATATATTATTCTACAAAATATTTTCACTTTCTTTTATCCATTGATAATTTATATGTATATATTAAATAGAATGTATCATTTTAAATGTTTAAGATTGCATAATTTAAATTTTCTAAGAATAACATTTAAACTAGCTACATTTTTATTTCGATAATTTTTTTAAATATAAGAGTAATTATTATTTTTAGTCTGAGCTTTTATATATTTGCAAATTAATTTCTAATTTTTCTATGTCATATGTAAGATAATGCTATGATATATATTGTACCCTCACTTCTAGGAAATTTGTAATAATAATAAATTGGTCTAGCTCAGATAAATAATCATGTCCATCTAAAATGTATCTAATCAATAATAACTAATACTATCTGTTATTAATTAGTTCAAATTAATAAATAATATGGTCCTGTTTCCTAAATTAAATAAATAAATATCTAATAAAAATCATGAGACTATGAAGTGAGTTTACAAATGGCAAGACGAATACATTAAGCCAATATTCCGCATGTTATCACCTCAATGGCATAAGAATACTATCTTCTCTCTTATTACTTTAAAACAATAAATCTATAGTACTCCTACGTCTTTAATAAAAATTAATTAAGTAAATGACTCTTAATAAATTAATCTGAATATCTCTATCAAAATGATTTAGCTCAAGCTATCTCAGGTTCTTTTAAAATAATTCTAAATAATTATAACTTTTGTAATTAAGTATGATAAGGAATTTAATATTCCTAACTACATCTGACTAATACCAATAATAATAAAATAATATTAATCTTCAATATATAATTTAATCTCATATCTTTTCTACTTGTAATATTAACCATATATCATAAATAATAATAATATAATGTAATATTTTATTATCCATATGGCATCTTAAATAAACATATATAGTATGATCTTATAATCTGAGAAAATATAGCAATCACTAATAATATAATTCGGTGTAAATATTTTATGTTTATTCTATGACTATCATAATGATATAATAAATGAAATTTCTTAAATAAAAATCATATCAATAAAACATTATAACTCTTAAATAATGACTTTATTTAAGTTGTGCAAATATTATGTCTTAATTCTAATTATCTTTGATTATGTAATTGTGATGTGAAGAAATTGAGTCGACACCAAGATTTATAAACAAAACTTAACAAATTTATTAATAAACTTCAACAATAAATTATATACAGTATTTACAGTCTTGATGAATTTTGTTTTACTCCCATTTAGGTAACCTCACAAAAATAGATTAAGTAAAATAAATATAGGATACAAAAACATTGCTTTATAAAATACCTATCATCAAAACATTACCATAATATCTTTGTGGCCTCTATTAAGTTTCTTTAAATCAATACATTGTAAAAATATCATTTAAATTATTAATTCAATATACATTTATCATTTGTTATTCAATTCTTTTCAACATACTTTTGTTATTCCATATAATTATTTCTAACTTATTAATAATGTAAATGATCTTAATTAATAACATATCCATTAACCTAGACTGCTTACTAATCCTTAATTTAATGTCAAATAAAATGTAAGTATTGATGTATTATTATTATAGAATAATTTTTTTATAAAATTATGATCACTTATATTGTTCAAATGAGATTTAGTTATATTTCTTTTACTTGTAAAAAATATGCATTAAAATTAAACCTTTTAAAACTTAATAATTCAATAATATCTTTTAAAATACACCTTAATCATCATTTATTCACTTGTAATAAATAATAATTAATTCCACATATGAAAAGTTTATGATTCTTTATTAACAAACTATAATCTTGCACTCTTTACACTTACTTATATCCTTACTTTAAAACAATATAATACAACTTATCTTCTTTAATAACAATTCTGCACTTCAAACTTATTCATCATTTCATATTTTAAAATATCATCCTTTACGATGCAATCTGAGCAATATCGATAGTAAATACACAAGTAGGTATACAGAATAAATTAGATTTTAATTCAATAGCACTTCTATTAAATAACCAATATGGTAACAGTGTATCATAAATGAGGTATGACTTCTTTATCTCATCATCTCTACTAATAAACATAATGTCCAAGCTATTTATTCAGCTCTATGGAACATTAAAACTTTAACATACAGAAAATAACACTACCATGAACATATACAAGTTATAGGGATAAGTTATCTATACTTGCATAATAACCACTATTGTCTACACTTATTCCCATATAAACAATTCCCACATAAATTATTATCATGGTTCCATTTAACTTAATACCAAGCTTACATCGCTAAATCCATTCCTACATTCTTATAACAATAAATAAATTCATGTCTAAAATAACCATCTAACCAATCAATAAGAATAGATTATTTTATCCCTTAGTAACTTTAAACATAAATACAAACAATCAGTATAGATATCCCAGTTTATTATTTTTATTACTTAAAATAAACATTAAATTCAGTTATAATAGAATCATATACTTATATTTCCCTTATATTAAAATGTACTTATAATATTACTAAAAGTATGCATATTCTTTAACATGAATAAATAAATTACAAGCTATGTGTATGCATTGTGTTTTTTATATACGTTTCATACATCCACACTAAAAATACAATAATAAACTACATAAAAAAATGATTAATATTTTTACAATTATTACCATCAATAATACGTTTCCATTGTTGATTATTCCATTAATATTTCTGGATCACGAACTCAATAAAACATTATTTAAATATCATTTATCTCACATCATCATACTTTAAAAATATTAAGTTTCTTTTAAAATTATTAAAGATTTTTTTATAATAATTAATCACTAGGTTAATAAATAATTTAATGTTCTATGTTCCTACCCTATTTCTATTCTATAAGCATTATTATGAAAGTTAGTAAAAAATAAAATTTACAATCATATTTACGAAAAGAAACTCCAACAAAGTTCATTATAGAAAATGTCCTTTTTCTCCTGTACAGCATTTGTTGACAAAAAACATCTTTCTTTGATGCCAAAAAAAAACCACGCATGCTCCAATGGTTCCACTTTCATGACATGTCCAACAAT
This sequence comes from Epiperipatus broadwayi, assembly GCA_028023455.1. Taxonomy (NCBI): domain Eukaryota; kingdom Metazoa; phylum Onychophora; class Udeonychophora; order Euonychophora; family Peripatidae; genus Epiperipatus; species Epiperipatus broadwayi. The sequence continues at coordinate 8,660 of JAQFVV010008368.1, forward strand.
TCTTTTTTTTTAAAATAAAGAATGTAAAACAAAAGTAAGTCAACTTGTAAAATATTCCACTTGCAATACAAATAGTTCAGGGTTCTTTTTTTTTATATTTCCAACAGTAATTGTTAAATGCCTTTTTAATATTCTATTATGACATACACCTTCCAAAATTTTACTGCTTTCATTCAAATTTCTCACCGGTCAGTGTTTCTTGATACAAATCAGTGTTCCACAATATTTATCATATAGTTTTAAATATTTTTATAAGTAATTTCCAAAAAATCTTTTGTATGTCCAGCATACAACAACTAACTTATTTTAAAGATTTTTCCAATATAATATAAATTATTTTATTAATAATCTTACTTTTATCTCTTTTTTAAAAATCATATTTTTTCTAAAATCAATTTTCATACTTCTTCATAAAGAAATATTTCAGCATCTTAAATAACTATTATTTTCACATTAAAAGTTTTTTTTTTTAAACAAAAAATTGTTCTATTTTAAAATAGCTTTCAGAATAAAAGATTTCACATTTTTTCTTTCCATCTTTGACGAGATTTTCTGAATCTCTTCCATGAAGTTCTATTTATTAAATTTACTAGTAAGTTAGCATGACTGTTTAACATAGGCAAAATTATGTACCTAGTAAGAAAATAACAATTCAACATTTCCATCCATAAATTTAAATTCAGTGATGACTTCTTCATGTTTAGGTTGATGTTAAAATTAAATGTAATAAATTAGCAGGCAATGAATTACTTAACTTTTTAGCCACACATCTCTATATCACACGATCTTATAATAATGAATTAATATCTCTTCTTTTTAGAATTTAAAATAATAAAATTGACTATTACTAATATACATAATTAACTAAAGTTATAGTAACAATAACAACAATAGTAGGAATTATAATAATAGCAATCTGCAAAATTTGTGCAGCTCTTATATACTCAAGCCTACTACATATTTGATTGGTCAAATTAAACAATGCTTACTTATTACTCCCTGGGAAAACAACGCTAGGTTAAAGTTAAAACAAATAATAATTTACTAAATATTTATTTTTTATTATATTATTTAATTCTTAATTAATTTTCATATTTTATTTACACTTAGTAAATATTCTAAAATAACTTTAAAAATCACATTATAATATTTATTACTATTTTTATCCTTCTTTTAAACAAAACATATTTATTTTCAAAACAAAATAAAAATCTGCTTTTATTTATTACATTCATTTGAAAGACCCAATTTAATATTTATAACAGCTAATATTATTTTATCTTGGAATAAACAAATCTATTTTTAAATCTTATATTAGAATTTTAAATAATTTTGCAATTTTACTAGAAAAATTCCACAAGCACACGTATGAATACCTACACATCATGTGATTTACAAAAAATACACGAGACACTAATAATTTAAATGAAAATAAAATAAATAATTTAATTTATAAAATATTACATAAAAATAATATTATAGCAAAATTTAGAATAATTATTCCAATATTATAAAATCAAATATGCACTTTTCTCCCACATTATTACTTCTAATTAAATGATTTTTAAATACAATTATTAAATATAATTATTATTATTAAATAATCTATTGTTTAACTTTAAATTACTACTTTTAAAATTTACTTTAATCATTTATTTATAAAACTTATTAAATCAGTATTTATTATGGCCAGCTTTCCCAACCATACAATCTTATAATTATTTTTAGTTAACTGTTTTCTTTCAAAATACTAACACAATATTATACAGCAATTATTTTTACTTGCCCCAACTAGATTATTAAAAGATCATCCACACATAACATACATCATTCCCTTACTTATCTTTGAAATTTAAAATTTCCCAGTGAATTGATCTAAATAATCCATCCTTACCTAAACAAAAGGGTACAATATATATTGTAATGAGCACAGACGATGTTACATTATTTTTTTTTATTATTAAACATTAAAATAAAAAGTTTGCATTAAAAATTTTTTTTTTAAGACAGAAAAATTGAAAATAAATTCTACCTCGTATATATATAAATCGCACATAGGAGAAAAAATATTAAAATAAAACTTTATTAAAGAAAAAGTATTTTAAAACTAAATTTTAAAAAAGATTTGGAGATAAAATTATATCTTTAAATTTATCTTTAAATATATCTTTGGATTTGGAAAACAGATTAATTAATGTTATGGAAATGATTATTTTAATTAGTCCAAGTGAATAAGCCCTTGGGCATTTAAATGTATAAACAACAGTCAGATAGGAAAACAATAGAAACTTTTAGCAAATAAAAAGAAATCTCTATGGAATCGGACCTCAGCGAAAAGACCACCATCATCGATGACGTAATGTTGAGTCAATCCTTAAGATTAATATAAAAGGAAAAGTTGGAAATTATTATGATTATTAAGAGAGGACTGAGATGTGTTAAGTCGGAGAGTTGGAGGTGAAGGGATTGAAAGACGCACTTTCAATTCCTTCAGTTGTTATAAAAATGGAAAAATGAAACATCGCTTTTCTTATACTGAGGACAACAGGATCGTCGGGGGATTTAATGTGGATTCCAAATGGCATGCAATGAATAAAGAGGAACGTTGAAAAAAAATCGTAAGAACTTTAAAAACATTTTGAAACACTATGAACATTAAATTAAAAACTTTCCGTATTTAAAATAATTAAGAAATAGAATCCTATCTGACCAACGTTATTTATTAATTAGTTATAATTTTATTTAATGTATTTCTTTTGTAAAATCATTTCCATTTATTTATTTATTTATTTGTTCTTTAAGTTTTATTATGATTTCTGGTTTTCATTAAACTAGTTATATAAATATTAAACTTAAGTCAGGCGTGAATGGCTATATAGATTTGTAAAGTTATATTAGGGGAGGGTAATCTTAGGTTATTCGTTTCATAGTTGAATTAGATCAATGGATTGGATATATTGGTTAAATTAGTAGATGTAGTAAGAGATTTGCTATGGGCAGAATCGCTATTATACACCGCACACTTCCGTTTTGCCTATGGAAGGGATTATAAGACGTAGAACGCTGTTCCTTTCGATGGAGTTTTTTTTTTATTGCTCTTCTTGTTTGATAGATGTAATATTCCTATCTGACGAGAAGCAGTTTCTTCTCTTAACCTAATTGTGCTGCCGTATTCGTATTGCATTGAACACATCGATATATCAGATGGATTGAAGTTTGGTTTGACTGCGAACCTTTGGCCTAAGGTTAAACAAGGATTGAATATTTTCTTTTCAAATGCAAATCTATGTAGTCTATTCATACTCGACACTCTAAATAAAGATGCATTAAATTTAAGTTTGGTATAGATGCTTGCATGGGTTCGTTACCGGTTGATTATGTTTTTGGTTTTCATATTCGATCAAAATATATATAGACATTCGGTAAATACTGATACCTTACGGTGAGTATCTAAAATGTATTTATTCGGATGTCTTTTAAGTTATTGGTGTTAATGCAAGCATTTTATGGTGAATGCTATTGGGTTACTTATAATTTCCCTCTGCAATTGACGGTATCAATGATTTTGTATTTTGATCATTTATGTTTATTTGAAATGTTTTTGACCGTGAAATCTATGTAACCGATCTATACTCAACATTTTTAAACAAATCTGTGCGAACTAATAATAGTATAAAATTGAAAATGTAAATTAAAAATCTAAAATAAAAGTAAAAATAATGTTAAATCTTATATATATATATATATGTGCGTAAATAAATTTTTGTATGTTAATTACTGGCAGTGGCTTATTTTATTTATTTTTTAATATTGAAATATAATTAGATAAGATATTATATTATTCAATCTCTGCTACTCCCTGAGCTAGTGACTTGGGCTAACGACCAGAATCAAAATTTAAAAAAAAAAAAGTTTTTTTTTTGACTTACGTATCTGCCTACTTTATAAATTTTTCTAGGTTCAAATGCCTAGATGGCGCCCCGTAGTGCAGATGACATTAAGTTCTATTCTCTGGATCGTTACAATATAGTATTGTAAAATTGAAGTGTCTAAGTTAATAACAATGCTATTAATTAAAATTACCCTGTATATAAATTTATTCAAAAAATTTTGTTTTGTATTCGAATAAATTATTTTAAATCAGTATATCAAGTTTAATTTTACTAGCTCAAATAATATCACTAGTAATCCATTTTAATATTTTACTCTAGAACCATTTACATAAATATGAATAATTATTTAGTATATATTTTACAGGGAGCTTACCCCAGCCACTTTCTCTATCCCATTTTACTATACCACTACACATATCTAATTAAAGATCTACACTGAGTATTATAAATTTCTAAACTGTGAAATCTACAATGAACCTACCTATTTAAATTAACTACGACAAGCCTCATATGGGAACACAAGTTAACTTAATGATGCATCCACATATGGTATTATTTCAAGCCCATTTAAAAAAAGATTGAATATAAAAATCTATATTATAGAGGGGATCACCTTTTTGGTATCAATCCCTATAAGGATCGGCAAAACTTGCAATTAATTATTTTCATAAAGCCCAATTCATATGGAATATATGCCACTTTCTCTTTTCAGCGAAAGAGTACTTTAAATGGCTCCTTATGGAAACATCCACCTACAGCATACCCCAAAGCTCAGTAATAGTCTTAAATTCTCAAGGTAAGTGCTATACAGTATAAAAAATAGACAAAACAAAATTTATATTCACTGTAAAGTAAGATGACCAGATAAATTGAATGCCAAATACTGACCCAACTTACTAACTAATTTATTAATATTAAAACCACAATATAACATATTATAGAAATACAATATTAAGATATAACTGAAAAACCCTTCCTTTTCTTTGAGTTACATGGAGATATGGCTATATATAAAGACATCCAAAATTAATAAATAATTTTTAAAAAACATTGAATTTTAAAAGATTTAAATATTTTTATACAAAAAAATTAACATAATATGCACCCATACATATCTGTAAGTAAAGATTGAATTATCAATGGCATTTACAATTAAAAATAAATAAGGGACATATTTGATAGGTTTAAAATAATACATTGTCCCACATGCTCACAGAAATATGTATCTAATAATTTATAAATTGCGTTGATATAAAATATAAATGTTATATATCAAATAGGTTTAAAATATATTAAAATTAACCTTATTTCAGATATATGGTTTTTTATTTTAAATATTTGAGTTGCCAAAAACAAGTATCTGGAGCTAAATTCTCTTTAAAGAAAAAAAAAGTTAATCTTTTAAGATTCTTTTCTTTTTAAAAAAAAGATTCCCTGCTCAAAACTTCCATCATTCTTTTCATAAGTAGAACTATAAAACAGGAGGCACAATGATTCAGATTTGTTCATATACTTTACAAAGTCATTTTTCCATTAGGCAGGCATTTGTATGCAGAATAATGTATAAGCTTATGTATTCACAAGGGAAAAAGACAAGTGTATTGTAGTGAGTTCTATTTTATCTTACTTTCTTTAATAATTCTATGAAACAGCATTTTTGCAAGGCACGAATTCATAATACATTCAATAACTGTATTCTCTGCAAACAATTTATGATACTCTAATGATACATGGTTGTGCAGAAGTTCAGGACAAAGCTTCAATTAACTTTTTACAAAAGTTTTTTCAGCAGTACAGCATGTTGTTTTCTCTCTGCTACAAAACAATCCAAGAACTAATCCTGACTTTAGTTTTAAAAAACCTTTTTATAGTAATACATATGAAAAGAAATTGCTGTCAGCTTGGTTTTTCAATTCCCAGATAAATCTTAATTAATTTTAAAAAACAATCTAATCAATATAGAAATATATATTTTACCGTGTTTGTTTTGGTACAAATTTTACATTGGCAATTTAGAATTTTAAATTATCAAATTCCCAAAAAGAAATATAGCATCTGATTGTATTTTTTTAGACAATGTAGGTTATATATTTTTTTTAAGTTAAAGAGATTTTTAAAAAGAGAGATAAAGAGAATAACCAAATACTTTGATTTTTGCTAAGATGAAGATATAAATTCTTATCACAAATTAATTAGCAGAACTTAATAGCTAAAATCACAGCATTCCCTTGCCATCATCAAAGATGGCCATCAAAGGGGAAAAAGATGACTTTGTGAATAAAATTATTTTAAATTTGTCAAAGTTAAAAGATGTCAACAGGATTTGGATGATAAACAAAAATCACCAAGGGGGTATAAAAGGCAACTACATCTTGCATTTTTACTATAAAATTAATTTTTCTATGAAATCATATAAAATGCACCAAATTACTCTCACAAGTGTTTTGAATTGTAATATGTGTGAATAGAGAAGAGTTCATTTGCCAATGGTGCTTCTTTCCTGAAGTCTTAGAATGCTGTGAGTGAAGCCAGTGCCTATCTAAATTTTTAAACCCTAGACTACCTACATGCTGGAATGAGAGCATACAACCAATTCTTCCCAAGACAACAAAAGCCATGCATGGCAATCTACACACCATTATAATTGAACAATTCAACTTACTGGTAAGAGACTTTATTTTATAATATAAAAGTGATCACTTTCTTGAACTATAGGGATATCAAATGTTGTGTTGCGTCAGACTATTCAAAAAAAGAAATCTGAATCTTAGTATCAGTAATTTTTAATAGTCATTTAAGTTTTTTTTTTTAATATATGCTTTTATTCTCTGTTTAGTTTTAAAATTATTATAATTTAATAAATCATATGAATATAATTTGTGTTGTCTAAGTTTGTTATTAATAGAATAAAATTATTTCAATTCCACAATTATTACTTTGCAAATAAATTGCCAACGCCATATTAAAAAGTACAATCCTCCTTGAGTTTAGCAAATAATTATACAATAGTAACTAAAGATAAGTGGGGGTAAGCCAGTGGATTCTTGTATAGAATCCTGGTGCCTTTCAAATAAATTAAAAGCTAGTTCTGTCCTCAACTAATATTCCAAGTTTATTTACGTTAAGTAGGGTTGGTGACCAAGAAAAATAATCACATTTGCTAAAATTACCTGACATTCTAATGAGGGAATTATCAAAGCAAACATAATTTGGTTACCTAATACATAAAGAATATAAATCCTAAGATACTGATGGATGGTAATATATATATTTAAATTTTTATCTTTGATATGAGAAAAAACAATTCGTTGATAATTTTACCCATTTGAAAGCAAAACTTAATTTTAATTTTTTAACTTTTTAGATGTGACAAAATATATAAATAAAATAAATGTATAAATATCAGAAAATTCTTCCAGTATGTATCTATACATGAATAAATTATATATATATGCATGTGTATATGTTATAACTACAAACATTATTAATCTGAATCTATTTTAAAATATTTATTTAGCTTATTAGTGTATTAATATATATATAGAGAGAGTTGGCTGTTACTTGTGATGGGGTTGATTATCATCCCATCACAATTCTTCCTCCTTTCTTGAGATCATAAAATGTGTTTATGGTCTTTACTTACACAAAATTGCAATATTTTAATACAAGTTTACAGATATTAGGAGTATAAATTAACTTTTATATTAAAATTCATTTAACTCTGGAAATTTTGATCATTTGCTACATCAAATCCAGCCATCAAACTACAATTTCTGATTGAACAAGGAACTTAGTTATGAGCATGAAGATCATTACTAAATTAGAAATCACATGATAACTCAGTAAAGCCTAAAATGCCTCCACAGGCTCCCAATAAATGCACATTCTGCTAATGGACAATTTCAGAGATTTACAGAATGATTTAGCATCATCAAGGTAAGTGATTTAATTATTAAGAACCCTATACCATATCAACCTTTAGTTACATGAGTATGTGATGAAAAATTTAATCCAAATGAGCTTTGCTCACTTTAGACTAAGTGGGTATTAATTACAAATTAATGAAGGTAATATAAAACTTGCAACAGTTACACAGATTAGCCTAATCACATACATCTCTAACCTACCACCAAACCATTTCAAACAACAGAAAGTACATAAGGCTAGATTATTCACACTGATCAAAATCTACTGAAATAAATAACCATACCTGTTAAATGGATTCTGTCACTCAATGTCTTCTTAATCTTAGATACATATATCTTTTTATAGATATTAAAGGTAACCTTGAATATTATTTGAACTTCTAAAAGATATATATATATGAAAAACAAAAAAACACAAGTTAAAAAACTTGCTAATGCTTGTATTTATGATAACAGATGGCGTTCTACCAAAAACACCATCAAGCGTAGTTTTCTGACGTTTATGTAAACAGAAAACTACGCTTGACGCTGTTTTTGGTAGAACACCATCTGCTATCATATATATATAATATAATATATACATAATGTCAAATATACTACCAGATTTGAGTTGTTACAAAACTTTGATTTTGTTATTGTCAGTGGTGTCATATCTTAAATTTTCAGAGAAATTATTTTATTTTCATTATATTGTTAGTCCATTTAATAGATCCTATGTCAATGATGAAAGTTGGTTTTCCTTATTCATACAGGGATCAAACCTTCCCTCTCTCCAGATATTTCTTTATTAATCTAAATGTCCTTAATTAGGATGACCATAAAATTTCTCTATCTCATATGGTCACTATTAACATCCCACTGGAGTGAATGTTTAGTTTTTTTCTTATAAAATTTTTCTTTGCTTTTGCTATAGTGATGTTTTTGACTCAACTCTATCACTTCTAACTCTATTGTTTTATGACTTTCCATTACTTTTTTATCATACTTTTCATATTCTAAATCATGCATTTTCAACTTTGTGAGACCTATTTGCTCTACTTTTATTAATTTAATTATTTATAACTTTATAAATGGTTCTTCCATATTATGAATTTTGTCATCCACACTTTTTATTTGTTGGGAAATATTTTCATTTTGATGTATTTTTTCAACATTTAGAAGATTTATATCTAAACTTTGCTGCCTTTCAATAATAAGGGATTCTACATCTAAGCTTTGCTCCCTTTCAACAATCAGATACTATACCTTTAAGTTTTGTTGTGTTTCAACAATTGAAGACTCCATATCTAAATTTTGTTGTTTTTCAACTATCAGAGACTTTATCTAAGCTTTGCTGCTTTTCATCAACATTTTCATCTAAGCTTTGTTACTTTTCATTAATATTTTTGTCTAAGATGGATTGCTTTTCTTTGTTATCTTCAGATTTCATATCATATTTTGAAATGCTGTAACCATATTTTGAAAATATCTAACCATATTTTGTTTAAACTCACACAATTTTGCCTTCATATTTTGGAAATTTTATATCTATTGTGTCATATCATTCATATTTTGCAGTAACTTTTCCATCATTGTCATTAGAGTTTGACTTCTATTGTCTAGATGTTTCCTGTATTTCTGATTGATTTTCATTTGATTGACTCACTTTCATAATTGGACAGTCAACACTCTTGATTATAACTTGATCTTATGTCATTTTTTTTGAATGAGCCTTTATTATTTAGGAATAAATACAATTTAATTTCTGTCTCTTGAATTTAATATTCTATTCTAATTTTTATCTTTACTGAGATATCTGAATCTATTATTATTACTATTTCTAAATATCTATATCTTTGAAACAATACACCAGACCCTCCCCCATATGTAACTATATCAACTACCATATGCCATGCCTACACTATATATTCTCCTACCTTTGTTTTTAAGTAATATTAATAAATAAATCTTTTTTTTTTCCAAATCATATTCAAATATTTTATCTGTTTTACACATTATTTATTATATTGGTGTCAATCTCCTCTTACTTCAACATATTCTTATTACTTCATTGCTTATTATTCCTATCATTTACACATACACACTTTATGTATAATAAGAATGTGTATATCTCAAAACAAAAATATTAATAAAATATCTGAATTTTGTCTATCACTTTCTATTTTTATATACGTCACTCATTAATTTTCTTAAGCTAATATTATACCACATCAGATCTATATTGTTTGGAGCCCTAATACATCATTATTTGCTGTAATGGAAACCTATTTCCCAGGGTTGATTTGAACCATACCACATTGTGTGCTATTATTTACTGTACTAGGAACTTATACAATCCACTCTATCTCATTTTATTTTACATCCCTACACAACTAATTCAAGACCTTTACAAGGTACTATAAATTTTTAAGTGGTGAAATCTACAATTAACCTACTTATTTAAATTAACTATTACATGCTTCACATGTGGAGAACACAAGTTAACTTAATGACACAATCCACATGTGGTATTATTTCAAGCCCATTTAAAAAATTGATATATTGAACATAAAAATACTAAAAAGATCAAATTAATAATCATTAGTTATATTTCTTGATCATCCTTTTGGTATCAATCCCTATAAAATCAGCAAAACTTGCAATTAATAAAATATTTTTATGAATCCCAAATCACGTGGACTCTTATATGCCACTGCGGCTCCTAAAACAGACATCAACCTACAGCAGACCCCAAAATTCATTAATACTCAAACTCTCAAGTTAAGTGATATACAGTATAAAAAATAGACAAAAAAAACTTTATATTTAATGTGGAGTGAGATGAGCAGAGAAATTGAATACCAAATACTCAATAACTAATTTATTAATATTAAATAAACAAATAAAACTCATGACCATGATATAACACATTAGAGAAATACAATATTAAGATATAAATGAAAACCCCCTCTCCTTTTTCTTTGAGAGTTACACACACACACACACACACACACATATATATATATATATATCAGTGATGAAGCATGACTTTTTTAGGAATGGAAGCACATTACATAATCTTTATTTAATGTTTTTATTTTACTTGCCACAACAATTTTTACATATTAGCTAATATATACATATTACATACATCCAGATTAACTCTTATCTGTAAATAAAACTATAAAAACAGTTCAACTATTGTAAAAAATTGAAAGTTAACAGAATTTTGTCGAGCATTGATGGTCAAGAGGTCAGCACAGCTATCTTACAGGCAGTTGTCCTGGGTTAGCTGATTCACTTCCCGGTCAATGCTATGACACATGAAAAAAAAATAATGATTTTGAATTGTGCATTCTTCTTTTTTATGTATGGAAAAATAGTTTAGAGAAAAATATGTAACTCTTTTATCTGTTAATTAGACCATATAATAGTTTAAGAATAGATAATGCATTATCAAGATATTTTTATCTTTCAAGTGCTTTTAACATTCTTAAATTTTAACTTTAAATTACATTTTAGCATTGTTTGAACTTCTTATAATCAATGAATAATGTGATGGTCAAACTCATTATTTGCCTTATATAAAAACAATTCAACTGTTGTTAAAAAAATTGAAAGTTTTAAGAAATTCGATACAAAAAATAATGAGTTTGAATTGTTCATTCTTTTTTTTTTATATTTAGCAAAATAGTTTACATACACTATTGTACTTATTGTTCTTACTACATTGTATATATAATATTTTTAAATACAAGCTTGATTTTTTTTAAAATTTTACTACACTATTGGATGTGCAATTTGTTGGATCGATTTTTTGAGGGTGAATATGTATATATTTTAGAGAATTTTTAAAATTGAAGTTTAGTTAAAGATTTTGAACTTTTAGTGAATTTTTTTATGGAAGCCCTCATTCCATTCAATACATGAAACCTTCACCCCTGATATATACATATAGCTAAAATTTATAATACTCTTTAAAAAAAACATTGAATTTTAAAAGATTAAATATTTTTATACAAAATAAGTAATATTTGATATACACAAATATCTATAACTAAAGATTGAATTACCAATTGCATTTACAATATTTAAAAAATTAAATTAATGACATATATTTGGTAGGTTTAAAATATTCTATTATCCCACATGGACATGTAAATATGCATATGTATCGAATAATTTATAAATTGTATTAATATAAAAAATAGTCATATATTAAATAGGTTTAAAATATATAAAAATTAAATAAATAATTAACCCTATTTTGGGTGTAAGACTTTCTTTTCTATTTAAATATTTGATTTTCCAAAAACAAATATCTGGAGCTAAGTTCTCTTCAACAGGAGACACAAGGATTCAGATTTATCCATCTATTTTATAGGATCATTTTTATTAGGCAGGCATTTGCATACAGAATAATGATGCACAGGAAAGATTCTTGTACTATAATAATTTCATTTACTTCATCTTTTTTTTAAAAAATAATTCTATGAATTAGCATATTATAACAGATGCATAAATATATGTCTTACACGAAACATTTAAAAGTATATTAAGAATATTCAAAAAGGGGAGGGGGAATAATATATTATTTTTTTAATAAATAAAAAACACTGTTAGTTTAATAAATAAAGTAAAGACATTTTAGAATAATCCAAAGTATGTTAGGAAATAAACAAAAGGAAAATATTAACATCTAGAAAACTATGGTGTAGTAAACTTAAGGTTTTGCTCTGTACTATTGTAAATTAAGACTCAGTGAGTAATATATGAATATAGCTTCATGCTTTCAAGCCAAGATGCTTAAGACTGGCTTATATATATATATAAATTTAAGCAGAGAAGAGAGTGGGATCATTCTTTTCTTATCAAAAACTATGTCATGTGTTGTGGCTTGATCGTGCTTCAGACTATTGTCTTAACATTTAATTGGCTATCTGAGAAGCAACAGTAGGTACATGTGAGAGTTTAGCAACCTCTCAATTTATTACCAATTCAACAACATATACAATTTATACAATAATATTATTTACACATGTTGTTGAAAACTTACATTAACATCTAGAAAACTACGGTATAGTAAACTTAAGGTTTCACACTGTACTATTGTAAATTAAAACTCAGTGAGTAATATATGAATATAAGCCAAGATGCTTAAGACTGACTTATATATATATATAAAGTTAAGTAGAGAAGAGGGTAGGACCATCCTTTTCTTATCAAAAACTCTGTCATGTGTTGCAGCTTGATCGTGCTTCAGACTGCTGTCTTAACATCTGATTGGCTGTCTGAGAAGCAACAGTAGGTGCATGTGAGAGTTTGGCAACTTCTCAATTTATTACCAATTCAGTTTAATAAAAGAGAAAATAGAAGAGAGAAAAATATAATTAAAGTATAATGTAGTTTAATAATTTAATTAAATTTACTATTTGAAAGGATGGCTTATCATTGTTTTAACTAAAAGCACAATTTCCAAAATGTTACAAGATAATGGGAATATAAAAAAAAAAACTAATTACAGAAAAGTAACGTAAGGATTATAAAGTTACTTAGTGAAATTGTTTAAACTAAAAAATTAATTGTAAAGAAAAAAAGAACAGGAGAATTATAATCTAAATGATTGTATAAAATTGTTATCAAAAACTTAAATTAGAGAAAATTGTGATCTAATAAAAATTCAAAATAATTTTGTAAATTGTCTTATTAGGAAGGAATTATGTTTTACTGGAAATCAGTAATATTTCCAACTGATTAGATAATCAATATGGCAATCAATGTTGTAATTAAATAGATATTAACTGAGATTAATTAATTAGAAGAAATTGAAAAGCTAATTAATGACATGGGTGAGCTCAGACAATGATTTTACCAAGGATATAAAAGCTACTAAATTTCCATTATATTCAGTTCTGCTATTATTCATTATTTTGCTGTTATTTTGATTCTGACCCAATTAATTTGATTCAACTGCAGCTAGTTATACTAATTTTGCTGACTTCTTTATTGAGATTGACCAGTTCTTATTTTAGTGAAGTATAGCTATTTATACAGAAGTCCTAACATCACCATGCAGTGCTAAACTTGCAAAGGGATGTTCATTCAGTTTTCACTGCCCAGTTCCTGTGTATTTGACAGCCTGATATTCTTGACCTGTGATAACTGAGACATCTGTCTTTATCAAAGACTACTACTGAACAAGTCCATGCAGATATATGGTGCCTTGGAATGAAGAAGTGACAACTATTAAAAAAACTGGAAAACATGTTCAAGAATGCCAGCCATGAACTATATAAACTGTCAAAAAGACAGGAGTGATTACTCCAGAGAAAGTTATAGTAAAACCTAGGTAAATATAAGAAATAATTCAAATGTTATAAGGTAAATTTTCATTCTCTTTATAAACTTTCATAAAATTCAAAAAAATTGAATTTTTACTACCTATTTTAAAGTGGACTTATCTATACTAAACAATTCTGTAATTAGTTTAATTTAGTTTTTGTTATTGTTATAATGTTTTTTTAAATAAATATGTTATTTTAAGTTGTTAGTTTGGCTTAATTCTCTCTCCATACCTTACCATATAACAATTTATTAAGATAAAAATTTGTCAATTGTACTGTTTATGTTTAAATATGCATTATCTGATAGTCTAAGGTAGGTAAGTTTTTTATTTATTTGGGATAGTTTGTGGAATCAAGTGTTTGAGGCATTTAATATCTCCTTTCATAAGTATATCTGGCTGGATGGCACCCAAGAGTCCCCCCCCCCCAGTATAAATAAAAGTACACATGAGAGAGATATTTTGTTTCTAGAAGTTATGGAGTGAGTGCTATGTTCTTGAAAGGTGATTATGGTTTGTGTATTTATAGACAATCTTGGTCTGATTATTGGTATGGTTGGTTAATCTGTAAAAATATTGACCATATTAATTTGTCTCTTGTATTTTAAATTTAGAGAAATTATTAAGGGGGATTTGAACTCAGATCTTCAAACTTCCTACAATCATCCACTAAGCAATATAACTGATATACATGGTCACTTACATGTGAAAAGATAAATTATCTCCAATATACATATTTCATGATGAACCAGCACTCATCAGTTGGTCTGAATCATCATCTCTTACACACATATATATAATTGGTGCTCAGTTTTTACTAATATATATATATATATATGATTGTATATGTGTGTGGGAGATGATAATCTGGTCCAACAGATGAGTGCTGTTTCAGCACAAAACATGTATATTGGAGATCATTTATCTTTTTCACATGTATGTGGTCATGTATATCAGTTATATTGAATAAGGTGAATGACTGTAAAAAGCTTGAAAATCTGGGTTCAAATTCTTTTTAATTACATCTAGGTTAAGTATATATATATATTAGTATTTCAATATTAGAAATTATTAAAATATAAAAATAATAAAATTTAAAAAAAGAGCAGATATCCTTATAAATGCTGCTCAATGTGTGTGCTCGAATGTTATAAATATCGTCCAACATGTGTTCTCGAATATTTCATTCTAATTGGTATCAAATGTGAATATTCAATTGTGAAATTGACTAATTGTTGCCCTAAATTGACTTCAGCTATCAGATAAAGTAAAAAAAAAAAATAAATAAAGGTTAATAATTTAGTGAGAGATGCAAGAATTGAGAAAACAGGCATCAGTAAAATAATAATTTTATTATAGTTAAACAAAGTTTAATATATATATATTGTAGTGATCCGGAGAATACCACTTAATGTAAACTGCACTACAGGGCGCCATCTAGGCATTTGAACCTAGAAAAATTTATAAAGTAGGCAGATACGTAAGTAAAAAAAAAAATATTTTTTTTTTTTTATATATTTGCATCCGGTCGTTAGCCCATGTCACTAGCTCAGTGGAATAGCAGAGATTTAATAAGATAATCTAAGAGTATATATATAAAAAAAGAATAAAATAAGCCACTGCCAGTAATTAACATACAAAAATTTATTTACGCACATATATATATATAAGATTTAAAATTGTTTTAGTATCAGTTTACATTTTAACATTTAACATTATTTTTAACTTTACATTAATTTACATTTAATTACTATTATATTATAATTTTACATTTTAATTAAGTTCGCACATATAAATTTATGAAAGCTTGTTTATAATGTTGAATATAGATCGGTTACATAGATTTCACGGTCAAAAACATTTCAAAAGAAACATAAACGATTAAAATACAAAATTATTGATTACTGACAATTGCGGAGGGAAATTTATACGTAACCCAATAGTATTCACCATAAGATACTTGCATTGTCACCAATAACTTAAAAGACATCCGAATAAATATATTTTAGATACTCACCGTAAGGTATCATTATTTATCGAATGTCTATATATTTTGATCAAATATGAAAACCCAAAACATACTTAACCGATTACCAATCCATGCAAGCGTCTATAAACAACTTAAATTTAATGCATTTTTATTTAGGGTCAAGTATGAATAGACTACATAGATTTGCATTTGAAAATAAAATATTCTATCCCTATTTAACCTTAGGCTAAAATTTGCAGTCAAACTGGCATCAATTCATCTGATACATCGATGTATTCAATGTAATTTGGAATACGGCAGCACCAAAAAGATATTGACTCTCATTAGATAGGAATATTACTTCTATCTAACGAGAAGAACAATAAAAAAAAAACTCCATAGAAAGGAACTGCGCTCTGCGTCTTATAATTCCTTCCATAGGCAAAACGGGAGAGTGCGGCGTATGAAGCGATTCTGCCAGTAGCGAATCTCCGACTACATCTACTAACTACATCAATATATCCAATCCATTGACCCAATCTAACAACGACACAAATAACCTAAGATTACCCTCCCCTAATATAACTCTACAAATATATACAGCCATTCACGCCCGACTTAAGTTTAACATTTATATAATTAATTTAACGAAAAACAAAAAAAATCATGATAAAAACTTAAAGAATAAAAAATAAATAAATGGAAATGATTTTACATAAATAAGAAAAAAAATACATCAAATAACACTATTAATAAAGAATTTAGTTTGGTCAGATAGGATCATATTGCAATCATTTAAATATAGAAAATTTTAATTTAATGTTCATTATTTATAAAGTTCTTACGGTTTAAAACAGTTCATCTTTATCCGTTGCTTGCCATGAACGTGAATTCCCACGCCGTCCTAAGATTGGTATCCATTTAGCCATTGTTTTATTTATTCATTCGGAGGTTTTTTAGTTTAATTGGTCCTCAATGTAGGAAACGATAGTTCATTTCTCTTTTCTTTAACAGCTGAAAGAATTGACAGTGCATCTGTCAATTCCTCCACCTCCAACTCCATACTACTACATATAGTCACATTGTAATAATCAATTTCCAATCCCTAATAATTTTCAACCTTGTCCTTTTATATTCATTTGAAGGATTGCATTTACATTACGTCATCGATGCGATGATCCTTTTCGTTGAGGTCCGATTTCCCAATGGATTTATTTCATTTGCTAAAAGTTTCTATTGTTTTCCTATCTGACCGATGTTTTTACATTTAAATGCCCAAGGCTGGTTTACATTTGACTAATTAAATTTATCATTTCCATTTCTGATTAATTAACCTGTTTTCCAAATCAAAGATATATTTTTATCTCTAAATCTTTTCAAGTTTTTGTTTTTAAAATACCTTTTCTATTTTTAATACAGTTTTATTTTAATAATTTTTTTTATCTGTGTGATTTAATATATACGAGTTTAAGATGATATTTAATTTCAATTTTTTAATTCTTAAAGAAAATTTTTAAATGCGAACTTCTTATTTTAACTTGTTTAATAATAAAACGCAATGTAACGTCATCTGTGCTCGTTACAATATATATATATATGAGTGTAGTTAAAAGAAAAGATAAGACTAAAATAAATAATTGTAGGTAGATTTATAAAAGTAGATGTATAAAATAACAATGGTAGAAGTCATAAATAAACAAGCAGATAATGTTAGAGAGGACTGATCAGATGAACATGCCAATTAAATGAAAAAAAAAAATTAAAAATATATAATAGACTAGTTTTTAAAAAAAGAGATAGTAAAATAATAGAATATTGAAAACAAATAAGTAAAAAAACAAGGTAACTATTATCATCAAAAGAAAAATATAATCAAATTAAAAAAAGTATAAGTCCTTACTAGAACAATAGCAAAAATGGAAGCTCAAGACAAAGAATTAAAAAAATATTCCCAGTGCAGAGCAACAGAATAAAAATAATAAGCAAAAAAACAATCACATCATAAAAATGATGGCTAAAATGTTCAAAAAAATCAAAATCAAAATAGGGAGATAGTCGAAAAACTTCAAAAACAAAATGAGACAGTCAAAGAGCTGAAAAACCAAAATAAGGAGGCAGTTGAACTGCATAAAAAACAAAATAAGAGAACAGTTGATAACCTTAAAAAACAAAATAATGAGACAAATATAAAATGTGAAAAAAATGGGAAATCAAAATAACAAAACAAGCATAAAATTTGAAAGCCAAACTCAAATGCTTGAAAAATTAGAACAGCAGATTAAATCAGGGATACAAATAAATGAATAAAGAAATTATGAAATAAATTAATGGAAGTATAAAGTAAGTGGAAAATCAAATCTAAACAGTGTACCAAGAAATTGAGAACAAATTAAAATAGAACAGGAAGAAAAAATAGAGCAGTTATAGGAAGCAATAACAGAGGATAAGTTAGAAAATGAAAAGATAGTAGAAAATATTATAATAGAAATTATCAATTTAGCAGAGAAAATAAAATAGATTTTAATAGAAATAAACAAAATGAAATGCTTAGAGAAATTGGCAAGATATGCAAGAAAAAGACTAAAATAGATGTTAATAATTATGAGCAGGATAGCGTGAATGTAAACCCACACATACAGCATAACAACTGTAATAGTTAACCAATTTCTTAAAATAAGAATATTTCAGGACATATAAGTGGAACTCCCACAGAACATATAAGTAATCTAGACAGATACTTTGCATTGAACCAGCTAAGTGAAAAGGCCATGATCATGGTTGCATGCAGCCAGCTACAAGATATTCTCAAGCTTGGTGGGACTTCCTATTTAAGAAATCTACAACTTTCACCAAATACAAACAAGCTTTACTAGCTAGTTATTGGAGTAAAAAATGTTGAGAATATTAGACACCAGGTTTTTGCAAGGTAAATGATGACTTGGTGAACCTTTCATTCCATTATTTCATAGGCAAGTAGCAAAATTATATGCATAGATGGCCAGCCCATTTTCCAAACCACAATTTATTAGGATAGTACAACCAATTTTCCATATAATGTAGAGCAAATTCTCATCAAAACTGAGAGGACAACATTGGAGCAAATGGATAAATTACAAGTGCTTTTGATAGAACCAGACCTGCTTATAAAATCAAATATCAGGGATTTAAACCTCAACCTAAAGAACCACTAATAAATGCCATAAAATTTGGCCACAGAAGAAACTTGTGGAGTGAATCCTGAAAAAGATGGTTTTCTGGCAGCCCTGAAAAAACAAAAAATCTTTAGGCAAACTGGAAATGATTCAGATCTCACTTGTGCAAGGAAATATAAAAGATCAAGAGGTGATTCACAATCCCCTTGCATGAGTGGCTAATTCTAGGAAGTATCAGAATAAAGAACCATCAGATAAAAAGTATTCCATTAATCTTATAGGCATGTTTGACCTAATGAATAATGCTCCCAGATTGTGTAAGAAAAAAAATTAAAAATATTTTTTTTTTATAATGAGTATAGAATTTTTCCCCAAAATTATGACAACCCAAATTTTTATGAGTAACTCAGCTCATAAGTCTATGCTTTTGGACACAATGGATGGTGACTAAATAAAAACATTAAACTGAGGGTTTAAACTGAAAAAAAATAGTAATAACATAACCACATAAATATTAGACATTAATGAAAAATAATAATCAGGTCATTTCTTTATGTGTATGTTGAGTGATGATGAGTAAGGAAACAATAAATCAAAGTATGTGTGTATATAAGTAAATGTAAAAGTTCCAAATCATATTTTGTGCTGGATTAAGTTTTTCTTTGCAGAGATTTTGATCTGAAGATGAGTCTTTGTATGAAACCAATTATAATTATGATGCACTATTAGTGAAAAGTCCTGGCTCATTCACAATATAGCTGGAAGATAAATTCCAGACAAATTGGAAAAAATCATAAACTGAATGTTCTGTAGATACAGTCCTGACATTTGCAGATAAATATTCCAAATCCATGTTTTGTACTTGTATTGCACAAAATTTGGCCCATGTTGTAGTTATGACTTCTGTGAGAAATTAAATGGTGTTTAATGGTATTTAATTAATACAGAATCAATCTATATGTGATACGCAAAATCATTAAGTTGGATATCTCTTTTATAACACTCATTGTAAATCTCATTCAGGATGATACCTATCTATTAGTAAATTATAATTTTTTGTGGTTTAAAAATTAAACATTTAGAATTAAAAGTGGTCAATGCTTAAGGAAAGGAATTGATACATTTTACTCCTCAATATGAAAAATTATAAAGTATATTAAGAATATTCAAAGAAAAAAGGAAAAATAGTATATATTATTTTTTTAATAAGTGTAAAAGACTGGTAGTTTAATAAAGAGATTTTAAAATAAATCAAAAATCTGTTAGGAAATAAACAAAAGGAAAATAAAACTATTTTCATCTCAATTTAATAAATAAAAAAGAAAATTGAAGAGGGAAAAGTATAATTAAATTATAATATAGTTTAGGAATTTTATTTACATTTACTTATTGAAAAGATGGCTTGTTCTTTTAACTAAAAGTGCAAATTCCAATGTAAATAAAACTAATTATGTAAAAGTAACTTAAAGATTATAAAGTTACTTAGTGACATAATTTAAATTAAAAAACTAAATATAAAGGAAGAAAGGAAAAAAACTAGAGAATTGTAATGTAAATGATTGTAGAAAATTATTATCGAAACCTATTTAATTAGAAAAAATTACAATCTAATCACAGAACAAAATAATTTTGTAAATTGTCTTATTAGGAAGGAATTATGTTTTACTGGAAATCAGTAATATTTCCAACTGATTAGATAATCAATACAGTAATCAATATTGTAACTAAATAGATATTAACTGAGATTAATTAATTAGAAGAAATTGAAAAGCTAATTAATGACATGGGTGAGATCAGACAATGATTTAGTCACATATAAAAGTTACTAAATTACCATTATATGCAGTTCTGTTATTCATTCTACTATTAGAATTCTGCTGTTATACTGATTTTGACCTGGTTAATTTGATTCAACTGCAGCTAGTTATATTAACTTTTTTGACTTCTTTATATAAAATGGCCAGTTCATATTTCAGTGATGCATAGCTATTTATGCAGAAGCCCTAACATCACCATGCAGTGCTAGACTTGCAAAGAAGTGTTCAATTGGTCTTCACCACCCATTTGCCATGCATTTGACAGCCTGAAATGTGACAAATATCCTTGACCTGCCATTGCTCAGGCATATACCCATCATTATTGATTTCTACTGAATAAGGTCAAGCTGATATATGCTGTCCTGGAAAGAAGTGATAAACTATTAAAAGAAACCAGGAAACATATTTAAGAAGACCAGCCACAAACTATATAAATTGTCAAGAAGACAGGAATGATCATTCAAGAAAAAGTTATAGCAAAACCTAAGTAAATATAAGAAATAATTTAAATGATACAGGGGTAAGATTTTGTTATCTTTATAAACTTTTGTAAAATTAAAATAATTAAATTCTTTCTGCTGTGTCCCCAACTGTGACTGGGCAGCCAAAAAACATGAATACTCAATTGACATTAACAGATGACAACACATATAGTAATATTAAGACAATTTATTGGCAATTAAAACAATTAACTAATTAAGTCTTCAATATACTTATAAGTCTGCACTTATGCAAGCATAATTAATCAGTCAAAAATGAATAATTAAATAAAAATGTTCAAACAGTCTAAGTATGGGGTACTTTACCTTCACAATACAGTCTATCCCTTTTAAACACTGCCCTTGGTGAGACTCTTGAGGCATTTCACAGAATATTAATAAGACCCAGATGGTCCGCTAAAAGTCCTAATTGGCTTAGTTACCTATAAGAGCTGAAATCCTGAAAATGTAATCCATTGATGACGATCTCCACTGCCACTTACGTATGTAATCAGAACAGCAGGCAGCCATTAAGAGCCCTTAGTCTTTTCTTCTCTCATACACTCTCTTCTTTTGTTGTCTCATCTTTTTTTTTACTTTCTTTTCTGGAGTAATTAATTTATTTTTTCCTATGTAATCTGGTGGGAGGAGGTCCTTGAGTTTTACTTTGATTAGTTCTGCTTAAACAATTTAACTATTATTAGAGTGAGTTTTGTTATCTGCCTGTAAATCAATAGTTATTGTACAATGAAATTCTCTTAACTTTAATTACTAATTCCCTGGTCATCTTAGGAATTTATTTCCACTATAATCTAGCTTTTCAAATCTACAAAGTTAATTAATATATACATTTATTTTGTTTGTCTCTATTCATAGCTTTTATTTTTTAACTTAATTTAATTAGCATTTTTCTTTTATCGATTTCTTTTGCAGCACTATAACCAAATTTATTAAATATAAATTGAATATTTTACATTTACTACCTATTTTAAAGTGGACTTATCTATACTAAACAATTCTGTAATTAGTTTTTATTATTGTTACATTTTTGTAAATAAATATATTGTTTTAAGTTGTTATTTTGCTTAATTCTCTTTCTTCATATTTCACTATATAATAGTTAATTAATATAAAAGTTTGTCAATTATACTGTTTATGTTTAAATATGCATTGTTTAATAACCTAAGGTAAGTACATCTTTTGTTCATTTGGGCTAGCAATGAAATCAAGTGCTTGAGGTATTTAATATTTTCTTTCATGGATATGCCAGTTAAATTGGCTGAATAACACCTAAGGGTCCCCCCCCCCCAGTATAAATAAAAGTATTCATGGTAGAGATATTTTGCTTTTAGAAGTTATGTAGCAAGAGAAACTGTCTTGAAAGATGGCCATGGTTTGTGTATTTATAGACAATCTCAGTCTCACTGCTGGTATGGTTAATATGTAAAAATATTGATCATATTAACTTCTCTGTTGTATAATGGTGTTTTGAATTTGTAGAAATTATTAAAATTAAAATGTAAAAATAATAAGTAAAGAGCAAAAAAAAAGTTTTGATCTGTTAAATTACTTCTCTCTTTTTTTCTTCTTTTAAAAAAAATTACCCCTTTAATTACAACTTCCAACATTCTCTTCATGTGTAAAACTATAAAACAGGAGACATAAGGATTTAGATTTATCCATATATTTTATAGGATCATTTTTTATTAGGCAGACATTTGTGTACAGAATGATGATGAACAGTAAAGACTCTTGTACCATAATGAGTTCATTTATTTCATCTTGATTTCTTTAATAATTCTATGAAACAGCATATAATACATTGAGTAACAATGATCACTCCCATAAGTGATTTATGACACCCCATAATGATATACCATTGTGCAATATCACTAGTTTTCCAGAGTTTTCAGGACCGAGCTTCAATTAACTTTTTCTGCAAAGTTTTTTAAGCAGTATAACATATTGCTTTCTCTCTGCTACAAAATATACAAGAAATAATCCCAATATTAGTTTTAAAACCTCTTTTATAGAAATATACATAAAAAGAAATTGTTGTCAGCTTGTTTTTTTTATTGCTATTTTTTCTTCAATTAAATTCCTAGATAAATCTTTTAATTAATTAATAAAATAAAATATCTAAGTAATATATATAAATTTGTATCTTAAGCTTTGATAAGAAAAAAAACAAAATTATTTTCTCATCATAAAAGAAAAATTATATGTCTGGTAATCAAAAAACAATTCTTTGATAGTTTTGATCATTTTAATTAATTAAATTACAAGATAATAAAAATAAAAATTTATTTTTCACTTTTTAACTTTTTAGACAGATAAGACAAAATAAACCATTTTCTTTGTGTGTGATAAAAGGAGATTGCTTTGACAATAGTTTGAAATTATTGATTGTAATTGATATTGGGATTGTCTAGGTGTTGACTGGCTTTTAATGATATATATATTCTTCTAATATGTATTTTTTATACATGATTATATTATACATTACCATGCATGTGTATATATTATATTTACAAACATATATATTTAATTTGAACCTATATTTCTTTATTTCAAAATAAATTTCTTTAGCTCATTAGCGTATCAACATTTGTAGGGCTAGCTGCTACTAACTTGTGATAGAGTTTGATCATCACAATATAAAAACTATTATTAATGATTTTGTTTTATTTTTTAATTATATGGATTAATATATTTATTTGTTGTTTAACAATATAAGAATGTGGG
>JAQFVV010008369.1:0-32946 GCA_028023455.1 Epiperipatus broadwayi
GGTAATTTGTAGTTTTTATTTTTAAAACCAACTATTACTTCGGATTTTCCAATTAACTTGATCGGGTTCTCATTGACATCTCTAACATTAATGTTAGCTTTCTGTATTTTAATCTGAGGGCTCTGTGGATATTTCCTTCCACTTTTTCATAGATATTAACGAAATTCCTGAGCCACTATCTATTTCCATTTCTACTCTTTTGTTACTTAACTTAATCTCTAGCATTAATTGATCCTGCTCATTTTTTAAGATATTTTTTTTAATTACTGTTTTCCACTGTTTCTGATCTTTACCATATTCAGATTTTCGTTTAGGTTTTTTGCACACTGCTTCTAAATGGCCTTTGCCTCCACAGTTGTAACATTTTTCATTTTTCCATCTACAACTTTTAGACAAATGACCTACTTTACCACAACAAAAACATTTTATTTCGAAACTTTTCCCTTTAGTACAATCCTTATCCTTTCTCTCTATTTTAAAAATATTATTCCTAGAGTTTTCCTCCTTTCTATTTGAAAAAGCTAAAGCTTGTTCTACCATTGATTCGTATACTATTCCCTTTTGAATAGCGCCTTCATAAGTTATCTGAGTTTCAATTAATAATGATTGACACAATTTATCGTCCTTCATTCCCCATAATAACTGGTCAATTAGAATTTGTTCCATAAAGTCACGTACTCGCAATTCTTTGCTAACTGGCATAGCACAATATCATATTCTTTAATCGATTCGAGTTTGTCTAGTTTGCGGTTCCTCAATTTTAACCTAGCTAAGTACTTCGATGGTCTTGGGCTAAAATAAACTGTTAGCCTTTGAACCAGGTCATCGTTGTTACTACTATCTGTAACTTCTCCATCATACAATTTGTTTACTATTTCAATAACTTTTCTACCTGACAAACATAATAACGCTGCTACTTTCCTGTCATTTTTAATAATACTATTTAACTTAAAATAATTTCGTAATTGGAAGCACATAAAAAGGCCATTCGTGCAGATTATCTATCCCAAATTCTGATATATTAGCTTGTCCTATCGACATTTTAATTCTTTAACAACTCACCGACTTCTGAATTACTGTTCGGTGTACTTCTTTCATAAAGCTTGAAAAACAGGTTTTCTCCTGACTGTGCCAAAATTGTGATGTACTTGATTTAATGTTACAAGAAACAACCAAATACACCTAATTCAAGTAACTATTACTCTCTTGCATAAAATTAAGATATCCCACTTAACAGATACAAGAATTTATTAGTATGAAAAATAACAATCATTTATAAACAGAATTATCATTAGTTCTACTAATGCCTGTAAGGCTTACAAAAATAATAATAAGACAGGTATAGTCTGTATATTTACTCTAGGTCGGTTTTTGATACCTTCAGACCCGAATATCTGGTTCTCCCATCGTTGGTCCTGTTCTGATTTCGCGCTACACTTAAGTCTCTCAGAAAATCAGGACTGACACTAATCTGTCATTTCTCTGCTAGATTATATTTACTTTTTGTTCTATTGTTTATTCCTTATCAATTTTAATCACCAAATTATTCTGGGCTTATTTCTGAACTAATTAATTATTTATTCGGATCTTCCATCTTATTTCACACCTTGCTTTTTATAAAATATCTATATGAAAAACTATTTGTAATTTCTAATTTTCATTTTTATAAAATCAACTCATTTACTTTCACATGTATTTATTTAACACTTTTAACTTCTGGAGTACACACAGTTTTAAACGTATTTATTCTTAATATTAATGATACTACAACATAACATGGACTTAGTAATTCATTTAACATTTTAAAAATCTCATATTTCTGAGATTATTATTTGTATGGAATATACAGCTGTCTAATAATTAAGGTTTATATAGTAAAATACTAATAATAAAAATCTGTAGTGGCTCACAGATTGATCCTTCAGCTTATCTAACTAGAGAAGGTAACTGTGCATACTATAGAGACACATCATCCTCCTCAGGGGGCACCAGATTGCTTATAACACCAGATTGTCTATTTTAGTCATTCAAAATCATATATATATAGATGCAAAACTACTAATAGTAACTATTCACCATCACACTAAACATATTTGTGTACACCCCACCTGTACCTGAAATTATATCAAACATTATACTAAACATAAACTTATTTCTTGGTTCTAGTTCATATCCAACCATACTATTCATTGATTTCAATATGAAGTATCAAGACTTTATATCAAAGTGGCTACATTAAATATTGATATCACTTATGAGTGGTGAGGGTTTTTTACAAAGTGGTACAATTATATTTCATAATGGTTGTCATACATCGAGGATTGACCTGTGTTTCTACTCACCTATGTTACACAATCTAATCAGCCTAGACATCAATTCTTTTCCTTTCTCCAATTATGTTGATTAACCTGAAAGAAATTCAGATAGCTCCACTTACACATAATAAAATAATTAGAATTCTGCTTCCATCTGCCACCCTGAAATTTATTTTCTCATAGATATATATAATGCTTCAGAAAATCAAAAACAAGCAACTTATCTCTATCCAAAGATATCTAGCATTCATAAATATTTTATCATTCAATATAGATCACATTATGTGCACATTTTTTCCACTCTCCAGACTAGTCTATTAGATTTGGCTGATGAATTACATAGAAGTATTACAATCTAAGGATCCAGGTTCAATTTCCATACTAATACTGCCACTGGTCAGGCCAGCAACACCTGAAGAAGAGGGGAGAATAATACCTCGAAACATTGTACATATACTAACCTATGTGCTATTACTAACAGTTGAATGTATTTGGAATGTTTAAATAAAATTAAATTTTTTTAGACATACAATAAATGATGGAAATAATCCAACATATAAATACAATAAAATCTCTATCATCACAAATGTTTAGGAAAACATTACAATGTTGAAACCAATGCACACCAGTTAACAACATATATGCAAAGTTATACAAGCATAAAACTATTTCTATAACAATCTTAAAAACTACTTAGCAATAAAAAAAAGTAAAATCTGCCTAAGTCAACAACACACATGATCACGAAAATACTTTCACTGACCCTGGGCTACCCATTCACTGTCAGAGTGCCAATAGCACTCACAGCTAAGGGGGTCATATGCAGGCAATAACATGTTAAAACCAATTTATCATTTCAAATAAAAGCTACATACCACCCATTCAAGCCCTTTCTGGTGTTTTTGGAAAACCAGAAACAAACACCCCATTTAACATAACAGAATTTGACATTAAACTGGCCACAATACCTAATACATATCATACCAGGAGTACATGCCATTCCAAAACTTGTCTTTGTATCTCAGTGAGTTCACTACCCAATATGTGTGATCTGCAAGCCATATATCACAGAAGTTATATGACATTGAGGATTTCTAGCCAATTGCAATAGACACTTCAACACAAATATGCCTCCATATTAATCTTCTCCAACCTCTATTCCATCTCGATCCATTTACCATCAAAATAATTGAAAAAGTGCTCAAGAATAGTCTAGAGACATACATTCCGCCACTAATCTAACAGCCATTTGTAAAGATACAATTATTGCATAAGCTGCAATATTTAAAACAGTTGAAATTGGTACAGGACTTGAAAACGATACACACCAATTGCAGTTCAACTTGCTATAGAGACAGATTTTGACTCAGTCTACATTAATACCCTAATTAACATGTTGGCTAGCATCACAATCTCAGGCACTCATCTCTATCTGCTTAACCTACTACTCAGCCATGAAATCCATACATTCAATGGCAAAACTCCCCATCATTAATCTCACAGTCCATATCTTAAGGTTCCCCGCTCAGCTTACTACTATTTACCTTTGAAACCAACCTGCTCATACTTAAATCAGTGTATCAAAGGCATCCAGATACCAAGCACATATATGGATAACATTAGTCTTCCTCCTTTCTAAAAAGTATATACCAATACTAAAGAAAATACTTCAAGATTTTGAATCAACCTACCATCTTACGTTTAATCAGAATATGATTGCTGCCTGGTCACTCTACACCAATAAACATACACAAATTTTTCAAGGCACACCATCAGCTTTCTTCTATATGGGAACAAACCCAATGAAACACAAAATCCAGAACAAGTTAAAAGATGAAGCAGAACAGATTACCACTTCTCTATTGAAAGCACACTTCTCAATATATGCTCAAATACAATTGTTCAACCAGTTAGTGGTCACCAAAATAAGTTATTTTCCCCCCATAATTGAATTATCCAAGGCTATCACATCAAAAATCTCTTCATATTGCAATAAACTTCTATGGAATAGAACACAGTATCAATATGTGCAAAATACCTTAGTCACTCAACAATATACAATAATTTGGGGATACATAACATATATTTCAAATATAAGATCACAAACCTTATAATAGTCACCCACAAATATTTTCCAGAAGTTTAATGTCTAATCTAGATAATATCTACAGACAAACCATCTTCACACTGTTACTGATCAGTTGTCAACCAGTTTAAAAACATGCTTAATAAAATGTCATTGCAAACAGTAACAAAGTATTCATATTGGCAGATCTATGCTCTGGTATATCCAGGACATGCACCAGACATTTTCATTATGATTGGAATCTACAACCTACAGCTGCTTAAAAACTTCAAATAATTGTTCATGGAGCCCAAACCTTTTGATTTCTTCCTTAAACTAAATCTATATGCTTTACCAACATCATACTTCCTAAGATACTGATGCCTGTATACCAATTTAAACCCCTTCTGCACATTATGATACTGAACAGAAGAAATTCAGCAACATCTGTTGTACAACTGCTCGATACTAGACATGGTCTGGTATGAAATAATTAATACATACTGTGCCAGTCAAAACATGCTTATCCATCTAACACGAGCTGGATTTCACAAAATGTACTTCAAACCCAGTCAAGCCCGAGATTTAGGTCAGGGACCAGCCTGGATTCGAACCCACTCTCCAAGCACCAGATCTAACACCCAATGGATAACATAACAATGGTAGCACACGAGATTTAATTCTTCATCCGGCCCACTAGCAAATCGGAGAAAACAATAAGACTCATGGACTTAAACATATATATAAACAACGTAAATACTAGACATTCCACAGATAAAATCTAACATATTTAAATAATAGGGGCTTTACTAATGAATACTTATGGGCAATTAGTGAATTGGATTGATTTAATAATGAGACAGAAACTGATATATGATGAATTAAAATATATTTATTGACAATTGTTGTTGGCAAATGCACGCAGGCATTTTATTTATAAAGTAACATTACTCTAGGCCAATAATTGATATGTTGGCTATTATTTAATTGCTCCAATATTATTTAATGGAAACAAATACCCTACTATATAACTAATCATTACATTAACTTTTACCAGTTATGCCCTTTCATCATCAGTTCGTGTGGCTATTGTACGTGAAATCAAACCAAGTCTGGAGTGAAGCTTAATAATCCGTCTTAATTATAATAAATTTATATTAACTATGGGCTTTTAAAGCGTCCCAGATAGCTTTAGATCGAACGAGTTTTCAAGATTGCTTCGGATCAACGCCGAAGACTGCATATTAGGGAGGAAAGAGTTGGCTATAACGATTTTACTAATACGCTAGGCACAAGTAAAGTATAATAATAAAGTGGCTCTGCGGATGGAAGAATAGTTTTAGGGTTTTTGTGACAAACAACGGTTTACCCAAGAACCGGTTATCATACTGCTAATGGGGAACCTTTATTTGGTTCAGAGGCGGGGGACTTACGTGCTAATATGGCCCCTAGCTCAGACTTCGCTACTGCACTACCCGTAAGAGAAGATGTGCTGGCAACGCTGTGGCTCCATCTTATATATAAAACAGCACAACGAGAAAAAATATTAATAAGTTTCACATCCGCCAAGCCAAAGGATATTATAAATTAAAGATATATTAAATGAACACTAGATCATCAGCTTGATCAAAAGAGCCAACTCTTCTGTAGCATGAGAAATACGATATGCTACTGACGGCAATATAGATATCTACAAACTTTACTTTATCCCGTTCAATCTCTTTAATTATCTATAACTACTAAACTTTTAAAAGGGGGAAAAGTATATTTAATAGGGGACTTACGAATACTTAACTAAAAAAATATACTTATGATTGCACTCCAGGCTAGTTTAATCTTCAGTAACATAATAAATAAAGGTTGAAAAGCCACATTTTATATTTATATTAATTAATTTATAAAATGACAAAATATGAATTTGGGTTTCGAAACAGCGCACGAAATGACGCTATATAAATAATTTAAATTTATATGTTTAAAAACATATTCTATAATTAAATGCACACCGTTTCGAAACATAGGCATAACTAACAATAATTAAAATAAGCAAAAGAAAAGCAAAATATAACTGCAGTGATTAAATTATATAGCAAAATATTAATTAACAAAGAAATTTAGCAAAAATATTTCATTTATAGATTTCAAATACGATTTAGACAGAGTTTACAATATTGAATTAATAAAGAAATTTGCAAAAGTATTTCATTTTAGAGAAATTTACAATATTATTTGGAAAATAATTTAGAAAGAAATTGCAATAATATGGTTAGCTAACCTGATTTTGAAGAAATAATGATTGTTGTTGAAATTCACACAGAGCTCTGCGATTTTAAATAATATTAAAACAGTTCTCCTATAGCTGAACTGGAGATATTTGAGCTGGAACGAAGGTGAGTTTTTTGGCAGCTTATGGCATGTTCTTATTCAGTTGGGAGACGATTTAAAATGGTGTTGGAATGAAGGCAAGTTCTTTTAGTGGCTTATGACATCTTTTATTTGGTGTGGTTGTTGCTTCGGCATTTGATGGATTTGAACTCGGCGTTCCATCACGGGAATTGCAGCAATTCTTGCCTGACTTTAGCCAGACATGGTAAAATTAACAATTTTGACTTCTGATGTTAACTCTCTTCAAAAGCAAGATGGATTCTTCCTTCCCGCTTAAAATAAGGCCTATTTATATCCTTCTACTAAACTTTAACACCTTTCTGGAATTTCGTAAGCCTCGGGACCAATTGACTTTTAATTAAAGCAAAATAATATAATTCAATTTCTACAACAACTGATAAAATCTCCGAGGTGTTATATTTAATTTCCTTAAAAAAATGTATCAAAATATATAAACTATATAATTTGATTCATTTTCATTAATTAAATTCCTTTTCAGGTGTTATTACCTAGCAGAAGGAACGGTATTCTGATTTAATGAAAAAGTCTTTTGTGCAAACAAAAATCAATCAGTAAACTAGATTTTACTTTTTACCCGGGGTGCAGTCACTAATTGATATCCTGTTTACACAAAATTCTCATTTTTAATTACAAACGGATGATTTTTATTTTACTGAAATAAATAACTTTTAACATATTTGTTCTTACAATATTATTTGTTTATTTAAAAAAAAGCAAATTTAAAGAAAATACTTTAGTTTCAATTATATATGTAAAACATTAAATCAGAAAACCATTAAATAAATTAAAGAAAACATTTACATTACTTTTATTTAAACTTAAATATATATGAATCATTTTGCCGTTATTCCAAGATATAAATTATCCATCCACATACGAATATTATAGCGAATATAATTAAGAATTGACTGAAAATTAATAAAACATTTTATAATAAATTATGAGCATTTCTCCGCTATAATTTTATCAAACCTGTCTAATTATAGCGTGTTTTCATATGTAAATGGATGATGCCATTCAAGCGGCCATTGTAGCAAAGTTTTCCCGCTCGACTTATATATTACATTTTTACATTTAAAATAGATTCGAAACTGGTTGCCATTGTAACGATCCGGAGAAAGCGACTTACGTAATCTGGTCTACGGGGCGCCATCTCGGCATTTGAACCTAGAAAAATATATAAAGTAGGCAGATACGTAAGTCAAAGAAAATTTTTTATATTTTTTTTTGCATCCGGTCGTTAGCCCATGTCACTAGCTCAGTGGAATAGCAGAGATTAAATAATATAATCTAAGAATATATATCTAAGAGTAATAAACTAAGCCACTGCCAGTAATTAACATACAAACATTTATTTATGCACATATATATAAGATTTAAAATTATTTTAGTATTAGTTTTACATTTCAAAATTTAACCTACATTTTTAACTTTGATTTTTGACTTTAATTTACATTTAATTACTATTATATTCTAATTTTACATTTTAATTAAGTTCGCACATATGGGATCATAAAAGCTTGTTTATAATGTTGAATATAGATAGGTTACATAGATTTCACGGTCAAAAACATTTCAAAGTAAACATAAACGATCAAAATACAAAATTATTGATTACTGACAATTGCGGAGGGAACTTTATACGTAACCCAATAGTATTCACCATAAGATACTTGCATTGTCACCAATAACTTAAAAGACATCTGAATAAATACATTTTAGATACTCACTGTAAGGTATCATTATTTATCGAATGTCTATATATTTTGATCAAATATGAAAACCCAAAACATACCTAACCGATAACCAATCCATGCAAGCGTCTATAAACAACTTAAATTTACTGCATCTTTATTTAGGGTCGAGTATGAACAGACCACATAAATTTGCTTTTGAAAATAAACATTCTATCCCTATTTAACCTTAGGCTAAAATTCGTAGTCAAACTGGCATCAATTCATCTGATATATCGATGTATTCAATGTAATAAAATACGGCAGCACAAAAGGTTAAGAGAAGAAAAAGCCTCTTATGAGATAGGAATATTACATCTATCTGCAAAGAAAATCAATAAAACAAAAAACTCCATAGAAAGGAACTGCGGTATCCGACTTATAATTCCTTCCATAGGCAAACAGAAGTGTGCAGCGTATGAAGCGATTCTGCCCATAGCGAATCAATATTACATCTACTAATCACACCAATATATCCAATCCATTGACCCACTTTAACCACGAAACAAATAACCTAAGATTTCCCTCCCCTAATATAACTTTACAAATCTATACAGCCATTCACGCCCGACTTAAGTTTAACATTTATATAATTAATTTAACGAAAAACAACAAAAAATCATGATAAAAACTTAAAGAATAAAAAATAAATAAATGGAAATGATTTTACATAAATAAGGAAAAAAAATACATCAAATAACACTATTAATAAAGAATTTAGTTTGGTCAGATAGGATTCTATTTGTAACAATTAAATACTAGGAAAGTTTAAAATTTAAAGTTCTTAGTGTTTTCAAATTAATATTGTTCGTTATATCTATCTTAGAAAGTTCTTACGGTTTTAGAAATATTCATCTTTTACAATTGCTTGCCGTTTGAAATCCAGCGTTAAATTTCCCGATGATCCTGTGATCCTCTGAATATAAGAAAAGCGATGTTTCATTTTTCCATTTAATAACAACTGAAGGGATTGAACGTGCGTCCTTCAATCTCTTCTCCCGCACCTCCGCACTAACATCTATCTGTCACATCATAATAATCATAACAACTCACTCAATAATAATTTCCAAACTTGTCCTTTTATATTAATGTGAAGGATTGAATTTACATTACGTCATCGATGCGATGATCCTTTTCGTTGAGGTTCGATTTCCCAATGGATTTATTTCATTTGCTAAAAGTTTCTATTGTTTTCCTCTCTGACCGATGTTTTTACATTTAAATGCCCAAGGCTGGTTTACATTTAACTAATTAACAATCATTTCCATTTCTGATTAATTAACCTGTTTTCCAAATCAAAAATATATTTAAAGATAAATTTAAAGATATAATTTCATCTCCAAATCTTTTTAAAATTTAGTTTTAAAATACCTTTTCTTTAATAAAGTTTTATTTTAATAATTTTTCATTCTCTGTGCGATTTAATATATAAAAGTTTAAGATGATATTTAATTTCAATTTTTAATTCTAAAAGAAAATTTTTAAATGCGAACTTTTTAATTTACTTTCATGTTTAATAAATAAAAAAACAACAACAATGTAACGAACAACAATTGTCAATAAATATATTTTAATTCATCATATATCAGTTTCTGTCTCATTATTAAATCAATCCAATTCACTAATTGCTCATAAGTATTCATTAGTAAAGCCCCTATTATTTAAATATGTTAGATTTTATCTGTGGAATGTCTAGTATTTACGTTGTTTATATATATGTTTAAGTCCATGAGTCTTATTGTTTTCTCCGATTTGCTAGTGGGCCGGATGAAGAATTAAATCTCGTGTGCTACCATTGTTATGTTATCCATTGGGTGTTAGATCTGGTGCTTGGAGAGTGGGTTCGAATCCAGGCTGGTCCCTGACCTAAATCTTGGGCTTGACTGGGTTTGAAGTACATTTTGTGAGTTCCAGCTCGTGTTAGATGGATAAGCATGTTTTGACTGGCACATAAGGTTTTTTTTTTTTCCGCGTTTGGATGCCCAAATCGTGGGGCTTGTAACTCATTTCCACCCCTGAAGAGATTATGAAGTATATATATAATTCTTTTGGTCAAAATCAATGATTTTGAGTCAAATTTTTTTTGAATAATGTATATATGTAAGATTTTTTTTCCGCGTTTGGACGACCAAGTGAGGCTTCGATGTAAACACCTACATACTCTGAGTTATGGACTTTTGTGTGTATATAGCAAAAAAATTTATTAAATTTATTTTGTCTTTCCTGTTCACTAGTGACTGGCGCCCGAGGATGATTGATCAAGTTATAAGTCATCCTCTTATAAATTTGTCATTAGGGAGCAGAGAAAAGAAATTTAGATTAAAAGAAAAGGGGGGTCTCATTTTATCAAAGTATTTTTATGAATTGGAGTGGTTTAAAATGAGTAAGAAATATATATATAAGTAACGTCAAATTAACCAAAAGTTAAAAGGCTTGAAATTGGTGCAGATGGGTAAACGAAATTAGGTCATAAGCATGAACCATTTAAGTATATATATAATAATAAATAAAAAAATAGCTGGAAGAAGAGAGCGGGGGTGAGTTAAATTTTTATTAAGTCATCTTTAATATTAAAATATGTGTTATACTTTAGATATATAGACGAAAAAAAAAAAAAGATTTTTTTTAAAATTTTTCGTATATTTTATTAAAGCTAGAAAAAAAGAAGGGATTTTTTTTTTAAATAAAAAAAGAATTTCATATGTTTTATAAAATAAAAAGTAGGGAGACGAAAATTTTTTTTTAAATTCATTATATGTTGGACGGGTATCGAGATGGAGTAAGCTTATCGATATATTAGTGAGTTAGGCGTAGAGTTGGGATGGAAGTGAGCGAGTCGTTCTTGAAGGGGGAGAGCAGCAAACAGCCATATTAAAAGTATAAAAGTTTTAAAAATCAAATATTTATTAGGTGCGAAAAATAAATAAATAAATTTTGAAAGGATTGTACAAGATAACAAACATTGTAGCTATGCCAGAGAATTTAGTTACAAAAATATCAGAACAGACACCGATGGAGATTAAGCAGGAAGGCTGGGATGTTAACTGGTTGCTGAGACAGCTTAGACAGGATGCCAAGGAATGGGATCAGAAAATGGAGGAATGGAATAAGAAAATGGATCAGAAAATGGAGGCAAGGGATCAGAAAATGAATCAGAAAATGGAGGAAAGGGATCAGAAAATGGAGGAAATGAATCACAAAATGACACAAAGATTTGAGGCCCTAATCAAAGAAATTAAGCTATCAGTCAGCGGCCAGTATAAATATAAAGTTACGGGAGAATTCAAGGAAACTTTACAGACAAGTCAAGTGGAAAATAATCAAGATAGGGTTATAATTAAAGAAGTTAAGACCTTAGGAGAGAAGGTAGAATGTCAAGAAAAGAATTTGATAGATAAGGTTTATAACGTTGGTGCAGAATTAGGCAGCAAATTCCAAGAGTGTGAAGACGCCCAAAGGGAGATCAGAGAGGAAGTATATGAAATAAAAGAAAACCTGCTACAAAGAAGTCAAATAGCCGACAAAGAAGAAAACATTATCACAGCATATATTCCAGAATTGAGAGATGTAGCAGAAATGAAAGAAGAGACAGAAAAGGAAAGTAAGGAAAGCAACTTTGCTAGTGATTACCAAGATAAAAGACTTGATAGACAGGAGGGAGTGCAAATTATTGGCCAGAGTGAAGATGATAATAAAAATAATTTTAGAGAGAGCGAAGCCAAAGTCGATCAGCAAAGTACCATAGTCAAAGAAAATGAATTTTTAAGCGAACATAAGTTCCAGATGGATGATGAAAATAGCACATTTTACCGGTATGAAGAACAACTTGGGTTGGAAAGGAACGAATCTCAAGTGACGGCGCAAAGTCAAAGCAAGGATTGCGGAAAAGCACTTACTAAAGAAAATACCACTGAAAAGGAAAATAATGTAAAATGTACACAAGCAATAATAAACGTGAGTAATATTAATAATATAAAGCATCTAGACACCCCACACCAAGAAACTCCTATAGAAAATACTAGTGAATTATCTGTAGCAGAACAGGAACCTAAGTTTGAAGAAAAGGATCTCAAGCTGCATAATGAAATACCATATGAAGGCAGCAAATGCGCACGAAGTTTGGCAATGCACCCTAAGCGATCTCCTATGAGGTTGAAAGAAGAATATGAAGAAGGTTGGACAACTGATGATGATGATGATCTATCGGGATGTTGTTTCAACCCCGGCATGGAGTTATTTTTTAAGCAACCCCCAGATCCTATTTAAATTGTTAGTTTTTTTGTGTGTGTGATTGATCTTTTTATATACCCTTTTATATATATTATACACTCTATATTTGATCTATATTAACACTTTATATATTCTACACTTCATATTTTATACAGATATATTAACACTTTTTATTTTATTATACACTCTATATATAGTATACACTCTATATTTTATTTATATATAATTTGTGGGGGCGCACACTTTATATATTGTACACTTCATATTTTTATACAGATATATTAACACTTTTTATTTTATTATACACTATATATTATACACTTTATATTTTATTTATATACCTTATATATATTATCACTTTATATTCTATCTACATACACTTTATATATTATACGTTTTATACTTTATTTATATACCTTACATATATATTATACACTGTATATTTCATCTATATACCCTTTTATATATTTATTACACGCATTATATTTTATATATATATAAAACATATCCATTATTTTGACAAAGATGTATACTCGTTTGGGTATATATCTGTTTAAGTTTAAAATATTTACTAATAACCGATAATTTCATTATGTGTATTGATAATTGTTAGAAGCACTAAATGTATTATATAGTGTAATCTAGTATGATGTATTATCATAAGTTTAGCGTAGGATTAGGCCAGGAGTTTATATTTTGAAAGAAGCCATAATTTAGCTCCGTGTTATATAAGTAAAGTCATTTTTTTTTATTTGTTTTTTTTTTTACTAAGTTTACTGATATGAAACGGAAATCTCCAATCCCTTTCCGTTTCACCATCAACCTAATGACCTACTCGTCTGAACTAGTTTCGAACCTATGTCAAATGTAAAAATGTATATATATAAATCGAGCGGGAAAACTTTGCTATAATTGCCGCTTAAATGGCATTATCCATTTACATACGAAGACACGCTATAATTAGACAGGTTTGATAAAATTATAGCGGAGAAATGCTCATAATTTATTATAAAATGTTTTATTAATTTTCAGTCAATTCTTAATTATATTCGCTATAATATTTGTATGTGGATGGATAATTTAAACCTTGGAATAACGGCAAAATGATTCATATATATTTAAGTTTAAATAAAAGTAATGTAAATGTTTTCTTTTTGTATATAGTCTTTTTGTAAAATTATTAACCGGATGTTTTGTAAATGTCTTCGTCAATCGTGTACCGTAATTACTAACCCTAAGTAAAATATTTTTTTTTTTTGATCATTTTTTTTTAAGTAACTTTACTGATATGTAACGAGCACAGACGTTCGTTACATTGTTGTTGTTTTTTTATTTATTAAACATGAAAGTAAATTAAAAAGTTCGCATTTAAAAAGTTTCTTTAAGAATTAAAAATTGAAACTAAATATCATTTTAAACTCATATATATTAAATCGCACAGATTAAAAAAAATTATTAAAATAAAACTGTATTAAAAATAGAAAAGGTATTTTAAAACAAAAACTTAAAAAGATTTAGAGATAAAAATATATCTTTGATTTGGAAAACAGGTTAATTAATCAGAAATGGAAATGATTGTTAATTAGTTAAATGTAAACCAGCCTTGGGCATTTAAATGTAAAAACATCGGTCAGAGAGGAAAACAATAGAAACTTTTAGCAAATGAAATAAATCCATTGGGAAATCGGACCTCAACGAAAAGGATCATCGCATCGATAACGTAATGTAAATGCAATCCTTCAAATGAATATAAAAGGACCTGGTTGAAAATTATTAGTGAGTGATCATGATTATTACGATGTGACAAATAGGTGTTAGTGTGGAGGTGCGGGAGAAGAGATTGAAGGACGCACGTTCAATCCCTTCAGTTTTGCTAGTAAAGAAAGAGAAATGAACTATCGTTTTTCTACATTGAGGACCAGTTAAAACAAAAATCTCCGGATGGATAAATAAATCGGCCTTCAGAATATTAACCTCTTTAGGACGGCGTGGGAATTTACGTTCATGGCAAGCAACGGAAAAAGATGAACATTTCTAAAACCGTAAGAACTTTCTAAGATAGATATAACGAACAATATTAATTTGAAAACACTAAGAACTTTAAATTTTAAACTTTCCTAGTATTTAATTGTTACAAATAGAATCCTATCTGACCAAACTAAATTCTTTATTAATAGTGTTATTTGATGTATTTTTTTCCTTATTTATGTAAAATCATTTCCATTTATTTATTTTTTATTCTTTAAGTTTTTATCATGATTTTTTTTTGTTTTCCGTTAAATTAATTATATAAATGTTAAACTTAAGTCGGGCATGAATGGCTGTATAGATTTGTAAAGTTATATTAGGGGAGAGTAATCTTAGGTTATTTGTTTCGTGGTTAAATTGGGTCAATGGATTGGATATATTGGTGTGATTAGTAAATGTAATATTGATTCGCTACGGGCAGAATCGCTTCATACGCCGCATACTTCCGTTTGCCTATGGAAGGAATTATAAGTCGGATACCGCAATTCCTTTCTATGGAGTTTTTTGTTTTATTGCTCTTCTTTGCAGATATATGTAATATTCCTATCTCATAAGAGGCAATTTTTTCTCTTAACCTTTTGTGCTGCCGTATTTTATTACATTGAATACATCGATATATCAGATGAATTGATGCCAGTTTGACTACGAATTTTAGCCTAAGGTTAAATAGGGATAGAATGTTTATTTTCAAAAGCAAATTTATGTGGTCTATTCATACTCGACCCTAAATAAAAATGCATTAAATTTAAGTTGTTTATAGACGCTTGCATGGATTGTTTATTGGTTAACTATGTTTTGCGTTTCCATATTTGATCAAAATATATAGACATTCGATAAATAATGATACCTTACGGTGAGTATCTAAAATGTATTTATTCGGATGTCTTTTAAGTTATTGGTGACAATGCAAGTATCTTATGGTGAATACTATTGGGTTACGTATAAATTTCCCTCCGCAATTGTCAGTAATCAATGATTTTATATTTTGATCGTTTATGTTTACTTTGAAATGTTTTAACCGTGTAATCTATGTAACCGATCTATAGCAACATATTAAAACAAGCTTTTATAATCCCATCTGTGCGAACTTAATTAAAATGTAAACTTATAATATAATAGAAATTAAAACGTAAATTAAAATCTAAGGTAAAGTTAAAAATAATGTTAAATGTTAAAATGTAAAACTAAGACTAAAATAATTTTAAATCTTATATATATGTGCATAAATAAATGTTTGTATGCTAATTACTGGCAGTGGCTTATTTTATTTATTTTTTAATGTTGAAATCTAATTAGATAAGATATTATATTATTTAATCTCTGCTATTCCACTGAGCTAGTGACATGGGCTAATGTTCGGAATCAAAATAAAAAAAAAAATTTTTTTTTTTTTTTTACTTACGTACCTGCCTACTTTATAAATTTTTCTAGGTTCAAATGCCTAGATGGCGCCCCGTAGTGCAGTTCACGTTAAGTCTCCTTCTCCGGATCGTTACAATACAATTAACTAAACATTTCCCTGCAGGATATCCGTGCATACTGCAGAACATCCATTCTTACAGTCCATGCAGCAAGTTTTATGTTCTATGCATTCTGGTACACATGATGCACATTCAATTTTGGAAATAATACAAGATGACACATCAATATTTCATAACAAATTAGTACAATTAAATGAGACAATAAAATAGCACACCCAAATATTTTCACAGCCACTTGATCACTTATAAGACGATGATCAAATCTCATCAGTTAATGTTTTATCATTTTTTAATCAAGTACCTAAAAAATGGTTCACAAAATTCACACAAAGGCTGAAAAAAAATCTCAAATAGAGATTTAACATAACTAATCAAGATTACATGCCAGAAACTTACAAAGCACAGTATTACTAAACTCAAGAGAAGAATGCAACAAAATGGACATCACAAAACAATAATTGATATATGATAATAAAACATGCATAACATTGCCAGCAGGATCATATGTCAGCTCACAAAAACATCTAAAGATTATCATACTGTTACAAAGCGTATATGTGAATAAAAATATATACAGTATACATGGGTATTTGTTAAACTAAATGTACAAAGTAATATAACTTTGAGAAACAATTTAAAGCAAACCAATGGACTAACAAGTCCTAACTAGAGCCATGTAAAGAAGGAGGAAGAGGATTATTATTTTAAACAGTGATAGTTTATGAATTAAAGCAAGGAAAACAATGCAGAGCATTCTTAATTTTGCAACCACATAACTTTTATTTTTCCATATCAATTGTTGTTAAGTGATCTAATATATTTTTTATTTTTATTAACTGCTGTTGACAATTAATATCTGGAGGAATTTGACCTTTTTTATTTCAATTTTTTTATATAATGACAAATGGAGAAAATATATATTTTTTACATATATTCAACACTAACACTTATCATGATAAATGTTCAAAATAATATTTATTATTTTGTTATCTGTAATAAATATTTCGATGTTAATTACAATATTTATTTCTCATCCTAACTGAAAACAATAAAAATTTATTAACTCTGAAGAAAAATCAGAATAGATAAACGTATCACTCTCAAACAACTACTTATGCTACTACTGCAAGAAGCTCCAGTAGCATTAATTTCACACATTGATAAGAACCAATGAATCTCGGTGGAAATTTATTGAATATGACATTGCTATAATTAGCAGTAGCTTTGAATAGAACCCCAAGCTTCAGTTAAAACAATTCTTTTTAAAAATGGTTTAATTAGTTTTATTTATCTAATAATTATGCAAAATATTGATTGATAATTATATTATTGATATTTTCAAGCATAAATTTAATAATTAATTTTCGTATTATTTCTGGTATTACTGCAACATTACGATGCTTATGAACTAATGATCATTGATTTTGAAATGAAAAAAATTCTGCTAAAACTGATACATATAAGCCAAGAGTTCCCAAACGTTTTTCGGTCGCAGACCCCTTTACCAAAAACTTTTAAAACCATCGGAACCTTAGTCATTTATTTTTCTTACTCAAATTGATAAATTTATACAATACTTGATATTAAATATTTCACTAGATATCAAACGTTTCATTGTAATCATTTTCGAATCCTACCCTAATGAAAATTAAAGCGAAAAAATACGAGCAGAGTTTTTTTAATTTTTGACATTTATGAAATAAATATTTAAATTCAAAATAAATACAAATATTGAAATCACTTTTATTAAAGATAAAATGAAGTGAAAAAATCAACATATTCAGACAGAATTAAACATCAACAAAATTACAACCAAAGATTTTAATCAGAATTATAAAAATAAGTACTGTATCTTGAAAAACTGATTTAATGAGATGGGTGCACCTGGTGATCTATCAACAATTTATCTAGGTCTGGTTTTAAATTAGTGAGTTGCATTCTCAAATCTCCATGTTCAATGATATGCAATCAATGTTTGTTCTGAAGTAGGTTTAAAATTACATTGAAGCCTCTCTCTACCAAATAGGATGATGAAAATGCCAGCAAATATTTTTGTACAACAGTCCATAGAGTCAGGTACAGAAGGGAATATCTTGTTGCAACCAAACCTTTTGGTAACCCTGTTTGAATTGTACCTTGATATCCTCATTCATGCTGATGATTATCAGCTCATTTTGCAAAATTATATTTGGTTCTGCACTAGTAGTGTATGG
This sequence comes from Epiperipatus broadwayi, assembly GCA_028023455.1. Lineage (NCBI taxonomy): Eukaryota > Metazoa > Onychophora > Udeonychophora > Euonychophora > Peripatidae > Epiperipatus > Epiperipatus broadwayi. The sequence continues at coordinate 18,472 of JAQFVV010008369.1, forward strand.
GTTTATTATCCAATCTGGTATTTCCAATGATAGAATATCTTTGAACCTAGTTTTGATATCTAAGTGAAGAGGCTCCAAGTGGTTGATGTATATAGCAAGATGTTTTCTTTTTGAATTTTGCCTATTTTAAATAAGTTGAAGAATTGGAAAAGCTCAGGTCTTGCAATATTTTGCTTAAAAACAATCAGACAACAAAAGCTGATATGACCGATTTTGCTTTGATGAGATTCAAATTGTCTTCTTGCAATTGTAAATCAATATCATTAAATTTGCCAAATAAGTTTGTTAAATAAGCAACATCTGTTTTACTCTTGAGTAAAAAAAATTTCAAACTAGAATCCTCATCTTCCAAAAATTCTAAAACAGATTGAAAGAGTTGCAAAAAATTTCACCAAATATAAACTTTTTGAAAGTAAACAGATTTTGGTATGAGAACTAATTGATCGAAATTTTCATCACTTTTCTTTGCATAATTGAGTGAATAGTCTAATGTTCAAAGCATTACTTCAGATTTTGTTCACCGCTGATATAAAAAACTGAAGTGATTGATGCAATTTGCCACTAAGGTTCTTGGCTACTAAATGTTGCCTATGGATTACACAGTGATCTGCAAGCACTTCAGTTATGTGTTGTTTCAGGTAACTTATGAAACAGCAATAACAAACAACTATAGCCAGTATTCCATCTGTTACAACAGATATTGTATTTGTCAATGGAATTGCTTTTATCCTGAAAAATAGCTCCATTAAATTAAAAATCAGTTCACCTCTGATATCAGTTTCTAAAGTTCTAGCAAAAAGCAGCTCTTCATCCACTTACTGATCTTGAAAAAGTGAATGTATGCTAATAGCTAAGCTTCACTACTGGGTAATTTTGATTTGTCCAATTGGAGGGAAAACATTTGTTGCAAATGATTACACAAACAGTTTTTCATTTCATGTCTCATTTCATTGATTGATATGTCTTTGAATTGTGTTATTTTCTCAAAGGAGTCCTTTTTGTAACATCTTGTAAAAGTTTGTGGAGTACAGTATTCAATATCTCCATGACAGCCAATAAAATAAGTTTCTTCCTTATCATATGCAACTCACCAGATGTTGCAATAAGTAGGGATATGTTTGTATGATATTCTTAATCTATCATCATTTTGCTTCAATGATGAAACAAATGTGTAATCTATTGTAGTTTCTCTTCAGAATTTTATCTTTAAGTGAGTGAATGTATGATAATTCTTTTTCTTTTTGTCAGAGTGAATTCTGTTCAAGTGGCATTAGTAAAGACTTTTCGCAAATGAAATACATTGGTAAATATTTGTTTGATAATGATGGGACAAATTCTAGCTTCAAATAGTCCCAGCTGTACTGTCTGCATTTCTTTTTTGGTTCAGTCATGCTGTTATCTTAAGAAATAAAAACTTTTATTAACAAACAATTTTGACCAGCTCTTGTGATAAAAAGACAATAAAGAATGTACTTAGCTGAAACAGAAGATTTTTATTCAAACTCGAATAAATAAGCTGTGTTCTCTGATTCTTTTTTTTTATATAATATTGCTACTTAATAAATAATTATATTCAAAGTTCAAATTACAAATAAGTAGATGTCACACCAAACAAACCAATTTATAGTGTTTTATGAAAGCATGATCATACAAGACTGATAGATTCTTCTAATATTAAATATCATCTTATCCTATTGTGAGCAAGTGCAGACATGCAACGGTTAATATCTGCACTTGCTTTGATATGTTCAATAAAACTACACAGACATGTTTGTGCTACATGTATTTTATGCATTCTTACATGTCACTTGTCTAATATCACATTTTATCTTTTCATTTGCAAGTTTGGTATGTAAGGTGTGTTTTTTTTTAATTATTTTATTTCTTAATTAGGAACCTATTGGAATCATAGATATTTTGAAGTAAACAAATAGCAGTAGTAAAGTGGTTTATTTTTGCTGTTGTCGACTCCCAGAAAGTTCAAATTGACCTGATGGGGTTGATATCGATCACTTTGAGGACATAAGCCATTGAGTATAAAAAAATAATGGATCAAAAATGGTGAACTTTAAAAAAAGAGAGAGATAAATGCCTAATCAGTAGAAACATTGGCAATATGTGCATGTGTTCATATATACATTTTAATAATATTTAAAAAATATGACAATATTAATATAGGCATATATATTTTTATATGCAAATGCATTTGTACATGTATATATATATATAATTATAAGGAATTTGAACCCAGACTTTTAAGCTCCCTTCAGTTATCTAATCTATCATATAACTGATGCATAAGACCACACATGTGAAAAAGATAAATGATCTCCAATATATATATCTCATGCTGAACTAGCACTCATCAGTTGGTCCAGATCATCATCTCCCACACATATATATAATCAATGCTCAATTTATGTTAAGATAGTAAATCTTCAAACTTTAATAAATATATATGTATATGCACTTAATGTTTTAATCTTTAATTAGGTCTAATGTTTATATCTGGACTATGAATGATATGATAGTTTCTACTTTAATTTAAGATATGATTAGTATAATTATTAATATATGATCCTGCATGTTCGTGTGATGGTAGAATAGCAGACTTTGGAACTTAAAATCCACATATTATACCAAGACCTGTCACACCAGTGTTCAAATTTTTTATGAACATCTCAACAATAAAGCCATTCAATTATTTAATATATTTATCTAAAGTGAATAGTGCCAAAGATGTGAATATATTTATAAAAAATGAATATATCCATTATATTTTGTTCCAGAACTGCATCATGTATTTTACACTTTGATAACAATAGAATATGAATTGTTTATTTTACAATAAACACATATACATCAGACAATTGTTCTTTATTATATGGTGTTTATATATAAATTAAGATTATAGTATAAACAAAATTTAAAATATATATATAGTTATTAATAGTAAATTGATGGAGCACATTTATATGTATGTTCACCTATTTACAATCATTTAATAATAAACATAATAAAAAACTTCCTGTACCATAACATTATTTTTTTAAATAAAATGAATAGTGAAATTTTTGTGTTTTTCCATTAATTTTTTTGCCAAAGGAAATGTCAATAGCAGTCTCTGTATTAGCATACAATAGCTATCCTACTTGGCATTAGTGTTTTTAAGTGTGTGCTGGCCTTAGTATTTATACAGTCATTCCTTTCTTGCTATTACTTATTTCAGATTCTAGGTTAAACTTTTTAAACTTTCTGATACAATAGTAAGAATGTTTTGTAGTTCTTATTTTTTATTACTAATCAATAATTTTTATTATTGCTTAAGAAAAAGACCTTATGAATTTTATTAAATTTTATAAAATGTTTAGTTTAATACTTAGAAAACATTTTATTATGTAAATATTGTATCACATCAAAGCAATGAATAAAAAATATGTGAAATGTTGTTAATAAATATGATAATGTATAGCACTTCAAGATAGACAAATAGTTGTTACTATATAACATTTTCCAAATTTATGAACTTTTAATGGGCTTTTATTTGTTAATTTACATGGGGGGATAGCATATAATTAAAGCAGTGTATTTTATGGATTCACTGCATATAAACTTTATAACTGTTGATATAGTGTTGCAAAAGTTAATGTTAGAATTTCTTATTGTATAAAAAAACATTTTTAACAGCACCTGGAGACAATGTTCAGGAGCACATGTTAGTAATGTTTTTTTTAATCTTTGTGAGAGCACTGACTGATACATACAGTTTTTACATCAGAAGATTTGGTTATAGTTGTATACATGTATTACCTATTGGTGAATCCACTGTCCACATACTAAAGCAAATAGTTAATAAAACAATTCTAAAGTTTAAAAATAAGCAAAACATAAAAGTAATGTTTGTATTTTTATATTGAACTATTATCATCATCTAATATGTGTATTGAATGTCTTTAGAAAAATTTAACTTTATTTAAATATTCCAAATACATTTATCTGTTAGTAATAACATATCAAACAGGTTATTATACGCATGTTTTGAGAGGTATTATTCTCCTCACTTCTTCAGGAGTTTCTGGTCTAACCAGTGACAGTATTAGCATAGGATTCAAACCTGGACCCTTAGATTCTTGAGTATTGAATTTTAAGGTAATGTTCTAACCAACTGCATGATTCTGCCAAAGGCAAGTCTAGTAATTTCATATACTTATCTGCAAGATTCCTCCTGATTTTTCCACTTTTTCCTAGGAGCAAAGTTGATTAGTGTTTTTCATACATTATGTAGTCACACTAGATAGGCTTATGGGATTTTTTGCCATTGTCATGTGAGCAACTTCTTTAAATTTTCTTCTTTGTATCATTTCTTCTCTATCCAATATTTTTGTATTTTCTCAATTGATCTTATGTTCATTGTCACATACATGGTCTGCTACCTTACACACATCTGTTTTCTCTCTTATACTCATCAGTTTGTGTTCTTGCAAGTGCTTTTCAATGGGATGACTGGTCTCACCAATATATTTTCTTCCACATTCACATGGAATTTCATAGATGCAGTTTTTTCTTTTCAGCATTTCAAGTTTAGGCTTTGTAGATGTTGGAATTCCTCATAGAGTGGTATGGCTCTGTAAAGCTGTTGTAATGTTATACTGATTGCAGACTTTTCTTAATTTGTCTGCTGTTTTTGGAATGGATGGGTACACTATCATAACAATAATTGTCTTTTCTCTTGATGGTTCTTTTTATTGTCTATTTAACATTTTCTTAATAACAGCTGATGAATAACCATTTTTCATAAGAGTTTGTTCTATATAGATCTTTTCTTTTTCCAAATCACTCATTTGTGAACAAACTTCTTTTGCTATGTTCCATATTGATATGTTTGATAACAAATCTGAAGATAATGTTTTTATTAATCAGGAAGAAATTACATTAACAATGAGGGCAAATATATATTTAGTGCTCAAGCAATGATTGGTATTCTTTAAATATGTTTAATTAATGCAAACATTCAATGAGAGATTGTATTAGTGATTGCAGCAAATGATTTAAATGAAGGCAAAGCAAAAATATATAAAAATAGCATATGTTGAAAACATGAAAGTAATATAATTTAGTTAGGAAATAAACTTAAAGATAATATATTTAGAAAATCAACAGTGATGGAAAAGCAAATATTTTCAATAAATGTAAGGAATGCAAACATTACATAAATTAAATTAATGATAATGGCAAACACTAATTTAGATCTGAAATGTTTACATTGATGACATTAAAAATTTCTTTTTCAATCATTGATTGTTCACTAAATATTTTTAATCAGATTTATTTTATGAATGAAATATATTATTTTTATGCTTTTAAACACAGGTGACTTTTTTTCATGAAATTTATTGATTAGCTTATTCTTATCAATTTTGATATATGTTCCATTAATGGGTGAAATATGCATGCAACTAACTGCATGTTTTTGAGAATTGTAATGTTTGAATAAATATATTATGTGCAATGCCCTCTCAAAGCTAATTTTATCATATATCTAAATAATACTTTTAACTACCAGGAAAATGACACTTAAATTTCTGTCAGATATCAGATTAATTTTTGTACTATTAATAAAATTTCTGCCTAGTTTATTAAATTAACAAAGACTTTCACAATATTTTATATTAAAAATATTCTATTTTGCACTGAAGTATGTTTTTAAATTTTTTTGTGTGTTTTGTTATATTTTTATGCTACTATCTTGTCTATATATATATACAAATTAATTTTAATAAACATCAGAAGTGTACTTCCAATTCGTTAAGATTTAATGTACCTGCAGTAAATTTCTAATATTTATATTTAGATATATTTCTATCGGGGGTGTTATACTTAAATAATATTTTTTAAAAATAAGAATAAAATAAATAAATAATAAGAATAATGATAAACATGATTGTTATTTTCTAATGAAGTAAATATTTAACTAAAACTAGCAAGTCAGGATTAGAAAAGAGATAAAGTTCTTTTATAAAAATATATTTATTCCTATTTTTTCTCTTTAACATTTTTATTTCCAAAACAAAATATGATTAAGGAATTAAAAGATAATTTTAGATTATTGATAATTACACTTGTTTTACTTAATTGTTTTTGGAAACAAACTTTTTAAAATAAAAATAAGTCATGTCAAAAACATTATAAAAAAACAAGAATATATAGGTTTAGGCAGTCATACTATTATTATCAGTCGCATAATTACTTTCTGATTATTATTTTTTATTATTTTAGGAAGTCCTCTTTAATTTTTTAAAATGTATTTTGATAAGCAAAAATACATAATAAAAAGATTATGCTCTTAAATAAATAAACCAAAGGTTGTATACATATAATAAAAAAACTTTTTTTTTTACAATTCAACTAAGAGGAGAGAAAAGTAAATTATGTCTGTAATCTACTGCTAAATCTTTAAACAATTGTTTCCATTTTTTTTTTTAAGTTTTCAGAAAACGTTTGCATAAAAAGATATATAAATTACTTAGTTTTGATATCCATGAGATCTTTGAGTACTCAGTTAAATTATAATCTGAATTCTGAAAAATGTAATTATTATCAACAATTTGATATTTTTTGTGCAAAGTACTATATTTGATAAAAGCCATGGTCTTGTAAATTTTTCTATGTTGAATAATTTTTATTGTTAATTTTAGGACAATTAATAGTAAATAAGCATAGAAGGCAATATTCAAGGTACCACTGTAGTTGAGGAAGATAATCTAAGATAAATCCTAGGTTTTTGATACTTACTTATTCATGGCTTTTACATTTAACAATTATTTAGTATTGAAGTTTTGTTGATTCTTCACAATAGTTTTTTCTCACTTATGTTTGCTATAGAAAGAAATACTGGAAAAATAATGTAGACTAGGTCTTCTTAAATGAGATGACAGGATCCCATTCCCCCCATGATTCTGGGAATAAAAACTTATCCCAGAATAATAATAAAAATTTCCTGGGAATCGCTCGAATTCTTATTAAGATTTTTTCATTTCTTTTTAAAGATATCGAAAAAATTCACACTACTTTTTTGATCATAATAATAAATTTTGATCAAGATTAGACAAATGCAATACATATGCCACACACAGGTAAACAATTTATCTTACAAATTCAAATATATTAAATTGTAGTCATCAGTTATCTATAATTATAATTTATAAACTTTTCAGTGTAAACCTATTGTTATGAAACTCATTTTCCACTCTGAAATTCTTTTTAATACAAATTTGTAAACAAAAATGTTGTGCAAGTTATGAAATTTGATTTTGTTATACTTATACTCAGGGTATACCTTTATTTGTAGTTATTTTTGGTGAATACATATACTCTATTTTCTTATTATGATTATTATTGTGGGTAATTTAGTATAAACAAAGACATAAGTAAATAACGAAGTATTTAAATAACATTTGAAAATCTTATTCTTAATTCTTAAAGACAAATTTTTATGGTTAGAAAATTTTTTTAAAGAATTAAAAAGATTTTTTTTAAGCGTGTTAAATGCACTAATGACCATCCCACCGCAATTGAATCAGAAAGAGCTTTTTCTGCAGCTGATCTTTTCATCATGAAAATTCAGTCATCTTTAAGTGATAACATTATGTTGTTGTTTTTTTAAAAAAATATTATAAAAATTAATATTTTCATAGCTCATATTTTATTCAAATTAATATGAATTTATTTTTGTTTTGTTTATAATGAATTATTTGGTATTTAAGTTTTTTGCGTTAAAAATAGTCTTTTTTAAAAAAAACCCATAGTGAATATTTTTGTATTGTTTTGAACTGAAAAAAATACTTCATCCACAACAATTCAACATGCACAAAGTGGATTAATTCATGCTTGTTAACAAATCTCTGGAAATTCTAGGATCTGGGGAATAGAATCATTTTTATTTTGGAATCCTGGGATTTGAATTTTATGGTAAATGAGAAATTCTAATATAGACTATCTCTTAGAACTGGAAGTAGTTGAATAATAACAGGAGTTATTTTGGTCTTTATGTAACTGTGTGATAATTATCCTATTTTTTCACTTTCTATGGAATTGATAAACAAACTTGCTATTTATTAAATCCATACACTGGTCTTAAATATAATTAGCTAATTATGTTGTGTTTTTTTTCTTCCAAAAATATATTTACCAAAATAATTAAATCTGTTTACTGAAGAAAAAAAAACAGATTTAATAACAAAAAGTACAAACATCTATTTAGAATTTTTTAAAATTTAGATCTGAACTTAGACCTTTCCATTATTTAAACCACTGTTGAAAAATTTAATTTTTACAAGCATTCAACATGCACACATAAATAACTTAATATATCTCTGTGTATAGATCTGTTATATGTTATCAATTGATCTTTAAATTATTACAAGTTAAACTAAAGCTATAATTATGACCAAAAAAACCTATGCTATAGATCTCTCTCTTTTGATTAACTTTATATTGCTCTCTACTCTTTTTTTGACTACCTGATTTTGACAATTGATTATTTTGGACAATGAAGCATTCACTTCAATATATATATATATATCAAAATGACTCTTCTAACTTACTTTTAATAGAAATTCCTGTCATATCATTGTATTCATGAATAATTTATGTAAGCATAAATATTCAATCATTTCAGAAAATAGTACTAAAGTGATTTTCAGACAAATTATTAACTACTAGTCTACCTCAATTTAGGTACCACCTATTACTCATATTTTGAGATTTAATGTATTGGATATTAAAATTCTAAAGTTTTGAATATAACAACTTTCTTTAATTAGCTATATAGATTTATATAGCTTTTAAACTTCTCATTATCAGAGAAAAAAATAATTATCCCGTGTATGATCTTTATGATCTATTCAGGATTAAAAACTCAATGCTAAGTGTTTAGTAAAATTATCTGCTGAATAAATATACTATAAAAAATTTGTATAATTTTCAGCACAAAAGTATGTTAAATCTGAAAAAGTTACTGATACTAAAAAATAAATATATAAATTCAACATTCATTTTCTTTTTAAAACTTGTTTTATTCCAAACTATAATTTTCTTTCTCCTTCCATACAACGTTTCAACTACATTCTGTAGTCATTATCAAGTTTCCTTAAAAAATAATAATAATAATAAAATAAATAAAAATAAAAAACAAAAATAATAACACAAATAAATAAAATATTAATACATTCCAAATATATAATATTCAATTAAAACCATAATATTATTATAATCTACAAATACAATTATTTACCTCCTTCCCTATCTTTAATTATTTCGTTTAAATTACCTTTATAAATTAATACTCTTCTTATATAAATTTATTATCTATTCTTCAAAAAATTCTTTATCATAAAGTCAATAACTATTTCAATCAAATAATGTTTATATAAGAAGAGTATTAATTTATAAAGGTAATTTAAAAGAAATAATTAAAGATAGGGAAGGAGGTAAATAATTGTATTTGTACATTATAATAATATTATGGTTTTAATTGAATATTATATATTTGGAATGTATTAATATTTTATTTATTTGTGTTATTATTTTTGTTTTTTATTTTTATTTATTTTATTATTATTATTATTTTTTAAGGAAACTTGATAATGACTACAGAATGTAGTTGAAACGTTGTATGGAAGGAGAAAGAAAATTATAGTTTGGAATAAAACAAGTTTTAAAAAGAAAAGGAATGTTGAATTTATATATTTATTATCATGGAGCTATAATTTAAAAAGAAAAAAGAAGTGAAAAGTTGTCTATATAATTATATTTATACTAAAAATACTCATAATTAAAGCTTTCAAAAAAGTTATCTGCTCAACTATTCAGACAAGAATCAGTAAAAAGTAATCTGGTCAGTAATTCTGATAGGTATTAAACCACCAAATATCACATGATCACCATTTCTTATGCTTGGTCATAACTGTTATTAAGACAGGCAAAACTCTCCATACAGTAGTGCCACTTAGTGCAAGCCAGAGTATAATCTATGAATGCCAGGAGATATTGGATTAGTAGGCACTAGATAGGGACTTTAAGCCCTCTGGAATCCATTGATTACTCTGGCTTTCACTGAGTGGCATTACTGTATGGAGATTTATGATGGATAAGAACACCAGATTATAAAGTTGCTTCTAATTAATAAGAATGGCAATCAAATATAATTAAACAAATGTAGAGACATTATTAAATATTAAATAATCTTGTCAATACATTCTATTAAAACAAAATTTAATTGTCACAGATATCCTTTAAATCTATAAGCTTCTAGGATAGAAACTCATGACAGTACATGCTATAATTTAATTAAATTGAAAAATCTGAATTGTACTAAAAACTCAACTTTCTGATCAATTTTAATAAAATATATTCATGTGTGTAAAGCATTTTAACTAATCAGTAACTCATATCCCACTTTAAATACATTTCATCAAAACTATGAATACTGCACTTTTCTAGCATCAACACTTGTTTGAATGCAAATGAAGATAAGCTAAAAGGCAAAAATATATAACAAATTGGAAAAACTATGAGATAAAGTCAATAAATATGATGATATATTTAGCCAATATCTCTTCTGATGGAGTTTAATCAATACCTGAAAAAATATCGTAATAAAAAAAGATCCCTTGAACAAAAAAATTATTTCTGCAAAAACTAACTAATATCACACTTTTATTTCAGCTACTAAAAGCAATCAAAATGGTTATCTGAAAGCATCAAGTTGCAGAAATTAACAATTTAGCATCAAGTTTTCCCAATAACCAGCTATTTTCTTGTAGTATAAAGACACCATAAAAGTTATGGTTCTTACATTACAATATGGTAATGTGCTATCAAAGCCTTCAGCCTCACTATATGTATTATAAAATGAACTACACTTATATTGAAATGAAACATTCATCTTAATACATATATTTAAAACATTACACGAAAATCTATGGCAGTTAATTAATGGTAACTGGTAATTAATGGGTACAATAATATTTTCAAAAATTTTGTTAACCAAAAACATGACAACAATTAAAAACAGGTCAAATTGATGAACTGTCCAAAGCTAAGAGACTCAACAATATTGGAGAAATAAGAGCAAAAGATGAAAGTTTTAAACATTAGTGAAATAACTCCAAGATTGCTGCTTTTACAAAAATCCAAATTATCTACATGCTTTACATTTGATTTATATAATTAACTTATTGGTAAAGGAAGGAAATATTTTTATGAATGAAAATCACTTTTTTTAAAGCAAGAAAACTAATGCCATATCACCTATATATTAAACTTTCTGGTAAAAATTTAAAAATGTTTATATGGACATAATTTTTACCATTCAAGTCTTTTTACATTGAATTAGGCTTTGCCTCTGCATTTGAATCATAGAACATGATCACTGATTTGGTAAGGACAGTACGGTACTCAAACTACTGATCAATGTAAAGTTTTACTAATTGTTTAAATTATGTATTAATATTAAAATTCAAACCAATATCTGTAATCCTATAAAAACCTGAAACTGGACAACAGAAGAACTTTATTACAAGTATTTAATATTTGCAAACAATGAGATGATCATCTTTTTATGATACTATGTTATTAAAAATATAATAATCCACGAAAAGTACAGAAAAAAACTAATAGAATTCTGAAAAAAACAAACAAAGTTTGTATTGAAATGGGAACACAATCTGCTGATATTTTTTTAAATAAACCACTGGAAACCTCTTTTCACTTTAAAATAATTACTCAAAGGACATACTAAAGTCAAGGAACTTTAAACATGTAAGTGATATATGACAGTGATATGTACAACTTTGAATACTCCATTTTATTTCTTCAAGTCAGCAGGGAAAGTTTGATATTAAAATGAGTAGATGATTGGTGCTCAAATTTTGTCTGCTGAGATATTCATTAAGAATAACAGAAATATGTAACATAGTATTTCAAAGATAATACATCCATCACGGTGTGTGGAAGACTACTGATGCCATTTCAAACCAGTATCAGAACAATTAAAATTGAGTGAGATTTTCTGGGAAAACCCTTTAAATCTCAAAAAAAATAATAACAGAAATAGGTACTGTTCAATTAGCTCATGAAAGTTACTTGATGCTGTTATTTATATGCAAAAAGAGATGAATATGCCATTTACACAGCCGCTAGCTTTATTTCTATGCGAAAGCACAGAAAGAGGCTGTTTTTCATGCCAGTCTGATGGCTAGCCTGCTGCTTCATGTTACGCACTTTATCCCAATGGTCACAGTTCAAAGTTCACTGCAGTATCATGTGAAGGTGTCGGACTTCAGCCTGCCACCACTCTTCAAGTATGTATGTCAAAGTAATTAGATTACAAGTCATCTGACCTATTATTTCCTCCTAAAAATTGTAAGCCCATTGCCACACTTCCCTACTCAACATGGAACCTTCAAAAAATTTGGAAAAGGTATATCCAAGCAAGATTTCAACGAGCTCACGTTTGCGCAAGAACACACCCATGACAAATAAAATGGCTGACTGCAAAACCGAGCCATTCAAATTGTGAGAACTGTCATCCACAGAAGCTGGCATGATGGTGTTTTTACAGGACAACAATCATACTCCTACATGCCAAGAGATGTGTGTGTGTGGCAAAAGATGAGGCTGGAAATGTCCAAAACCATCTCACAGTTCAGATGCAAGTCCCATTCCTGTGGGCGAAACTGTTCTCTTCAAAAAGAAGACCTGCTTCAATGGCTCCAGAATTCCATTCATTTTAAAAGTCCTAGTGTGGGCCAGGTTCAGGAATGAAGCATGCTTTGGTAGCTTATGTCCATTTCTTTGGTTGGCCCATTTAGGAGGAGTTCACTCCGGGCATCTTCATTATTTAAGGATTGGTCAATGAAGTATTTTGGAAAGCAATAAAAGAATGTAGACACACGATACCAAGTACTACACAGTATTGCAGATACAGTCAAACAACCCTATTAACATTAATATATAGATATACCATCCCATATGTTACTATGCTACAACAACAAAAAAAGAAACAATCCATTATGAAATGAATAAAAAACCATTTTTCCTTAAAGACATTTAATTAATTTAAATGCGGGTATTATACAGCATTTTATTCTTAGTATGAGTAATTATTAATAGCTCTCATCATTGAACTATTTATGCATATAGATCGATTCTTATTGAATATGTAAATCTATGAAAAAGATCGTACGGTACGTCTCTATTCCAAAGATTAAATTTGCAGATGTGTATATAACTATTGGCCTTCTAATGCGTAATTAATTAATACATATCTGGTTTGATTAAGTATACATATATAATAAATATAACTTGTCTAATTTATTTACAAATGAGTTTCGCCTTTAATAGCAGGGTGAGAGTAAAATTTGAAGAAAAAATTGTTTTGAACTTATTTTAATTTCTATTATCCAACTTTTTCTCATTTATATGCATATATTATTCCACATCATCAACTAAATAACAAATCAACAAACTTGTTGATTTTGTAGGTACTCTAACATACATTAATATATAAAGATCTTAAAAATTAATTTTATGTTGAGGCCCGTTAACATTATATTTCTGTGTTTTTTGCATAGGAACAACGCCATCAAGTGGCTGACACGAAATATTTTAGTTGAAGTATTTTAATTTTAAAAAATATTTATAATTCTACATCTGAGAAATAATCAATTCAAAAAGGAATATTGAAATTTTTTGAGCTGAATGGACAGATAAATACTACTTAATTTTTTTTATCACTTCTACAATTTGTTCACAAATAATACATATAATTTTTTCATCACATTGAATAGAATTACAAAAGAATACAATCTAAAAATGCTATTTTTCTGGCATATTAAAGAAAAAAAATTTTATTTTAAACAAATAAAGCAACAGTAACAAAATATACTTTAACCATTTTTCAAAAAAATGTGCAGAAATAAATGTTGTTTTTCTTCAGCTAATTGCAATGATATCAAGATCTATCATGGTACTCATTTTGTTTTTTAAAATGGTTAATAAATTGTTCTAAAAAAAGCTCTACAGAGAAAACTGAAAATTTCTAAGTCTGAACCATATGACAATACAAAGGCAACAAATGATATTTCAAATCACATAAAAGTTAAATTTCCTACGATATTTCAATAGTTTTAATTGATAAATCAACAGGTATAATATCCATGGCACAAATGGCTATATTTGTTTGTGCCATTGTATCCACATTCAAGGTCAAACAAAAGTTTTGAAATTATTTCAGGGTTTACTTTATAAGCTTAGATAAATATAATTTAGAACTCACTACATGATGGTGTATCTATTATGATTGGTTGAGAAAATAAAATGGACTTCTCTCTTTTCAATCATGTTAATATTGTCACTTCCAAAATTAACAAGAAATATTATTGGATCAAATATTAGCAATTAGTTTCATATATT
>JAQFVV010008370.1:0-32903 GCA_028023455.1 Epiperipatus broadwayi
CTTGTTTAATTTTTATATTGTTATAGTCCATTAACCACAAAGTGTAACCACTAAATTCATTTATATGTGTTTACCCTAATATTATTCATTGCATGTTAAATTTCAAATTTTTCTAGATGTAAACTTATGTAAACCATTGAGATCAATAAAGCCTTTATTGAAACGTAATAATAATAATAATAATAATAATAATAATAATAATTATTATTATTATTATTATTATTTAGTCTCATTATAATCATAAATATAAAAAAATTAATTAACAAAATAATACACATTTTATTACTGCATTAGAGTTCAATAATTATTAAAATTGAGTGTAATGTTTTTATGAACATCAACTGGTAAAACAGCTAGTTAATAAATTATTATAATAAAATTTTATATAACCATAAAGCTTAAATAATTCTCTTTATTATTTAGTACTAGTATAAATTTTAATATGTATTCATAAAAGGGTTATTTTGTGAATGATTATGAATATAAATTATTATTTAATATATCTGTTATAAATTTTCAATACATTTATTTATAGTATTTATTACAATTTTAGCATCCAGTCAGGCTAATATTTATTTAATATATAAATATTATTAAGAAATTTTAATTTCATTCAATATAGATTTTGGATTACATTGTTAAATTTAAACAAAATAAAATATTAAAACACAGCACCTAACCAATTAGCATACATTAGAATACTCCCCCTCATTACTATCAACTGCACTCAGCTATGAATATGAAGCCATGGAGCTTTGAAAGCGCTAAGCGTAAATAAACATTAATAAATATAGCTTTTCTAACAAGCGTATAAGCGCATAATTTTTGGTAATAGAGCTTAAATAAAATTGTTGCTTAAATTTATTCCATAACAAATTTGATTTACTGAATTTGTGTTGTTCTATTAATTATAGCTAGGTTATTTATTACAGATTTTGTATTGTATAATTTACACTGTAGCTTTACACAATTTGTATGACATAATAAAGGCTATGTCATTGCTTTCATTTATCCCACTACAAATTTTGGCATTCAAAATTTGGGCATATAAATAAAATCTCTATCTCACTCTTATGTTCATTTTTATACATACACATACACACATGCACACCCACACCCATATATATATAAAGAGAGGGGATTGCTTGTCATGATGACAAATGTAATTAAACTGAAATATATCTGGCCCTAAAAGTGAGTATATAAACATAAATGTGTACTGCTTTTAACACTGCTTTTTACGGCTATAATATATAGAACAGTTTGTAGATAAATTCATGAAGCAGACATCAAATGTGATATATTGTTTCAGTGGTGTTTTCAAATATGTTTTTGTACTCTAGATTTATTTAATGTTTTTAGTAGAACCTTTAAGGATGTTGTTTTAGTAATTAATGTGTCAGAAACTCTGGCATTTTATCAGATTATTGTGGGAGAAAATATTGAACAAATTTTAGTTTTGATGGTTACTAACATGCAGATTTGAATCAATATTAATAAATTGTATAGAAAAGTCAGTTTGAATATTAAGGAATGACACAAGTTCAATATTCTTCCACATTTAACAAGTTAAAACAAAGTAGTTGCATGTAGAGTTAGTATTCTTTCAATGTTATTATATGTAAGTGAAACCAGGTTCTCTAAATAGTCTGGAAAATGTACATGTAAGATGGAAGCATAATATTGCATATTGGAGATATAATAATAATGAATATATAAATATACAAACATATTTTTATTACTTTAAGCAGCAAAACAAAAAAATATATATGCTAAAGATAAACATGACTTTTATACAAAAATCAAACCCATTTATATTATAAGTACTGTCTTTTAAAAGTGATAAATTATTTATTTTGAGGAGAAAAAATGGTTTAGAGTAGAATGCAGGAAAAAAAAAAAACATTATTAAGTGCATGACAAATTTATTCAAAATAAAACTTTTTGGAGAGAAGTTTCAACATTTAATAAATGGACTAAAAGATTCTTTCTTCACAAATTATATACATGGGTTATTTATCACTCACACATGGGTTTATAGAAACAGCTAAATATTTTGATTTATGTTTTTTCTTTTAAACATCTTGAAGCTAGGAGATGAATAACCATAAATATATGACCAAAGACATATAAAAAAGCTGTATGATCCCCAAAATGCTAAATCAGCACTCATCAGTTGGCCCAGATAATAATATCTTACATAAACTTTTATCATTATTCAAGATTGATAGATAACCAATTAGTACACTTAAATGGTAAGTATCAAACTTACAACTTGCACAACATTGGCACAAACCATTTAAAGTATATTAATGATTTTGATTAGTCTTTCATTAGACTAAAGATTATTCACTTATGAATAGTTGTTCTGTAGTACAATTTTCACTACATCACACTTTTGGAAAGTAAGGACTGTTGGCTATTAACTTTTAAAAAAATGTGGAGGAGTGTAATCATAATTATATGACCAATGACATGTGAAATAAGGGTATGATTTTCAAGATTAACATTTTGTGCTGAACTATCACCCATTAGTTGACCTAGATTACAATCTCTTATACATATCTTTATCATTGTTCAGTATTTGCATCTTAGGGATCATACATTTTTTCACAAATCTTTGGTCATATATTTATTATTATAACCCACCAGTATTTACCATGCTTGAGAGTGGTGTAATGAAAATTGTGCTACAGAAATATTATACATATAAGTAGATAATCCCTAGTCTAATCAATAATTAATAAAAATTGTTAATATATTTCCATTAAGTAGTTTGTATCAAAGTTTGTGAGAGCAGTAAGTTTGACACTTATCAATGAAACGATAGTAATTGGCTATCTATATATACTGAACATTGATAAAAATATATGTAAGAGATTGTGATTTGAGTCAACAGATGAGAACTGAATCAGCATGAAATGTGCATCTTGAGAATTGTGCAACTTTTTCACATGCCTTTGGTTAAAAGTGGATAGACAATAGACCCTATCTTGTGTAAAAGTGGTGTTTGGAAAAATATAAATTACATAAATATTATTCAATATATGGATAACCTTTTGTTCAATGAATGAGTAATAAAAATTATTAATTAAAATTTATATGTTGTTTTACCTGAATTTGGAGTTAATTCCTTGCACTTTGCACATAAATATTCAATTTTTAAATTAAATTTGTTAATAGTTGCCACACCTTAATGATGCATAGTTTTTTGCGTTACAATATATAGCTATGCTTGATTGTTAAACTGATTTGCTTTTTGGATACTTTTAAAAAGTTTATTCCGATTTTCAATAAAAGGAAAGCAAATCTAAAACATCAGTTGAGTTTTGTATTTATAATTTTCTCTTCATATTTACTATCAACATGAAAATAAAATAAAGATTTTTTTTTAATTTTTATTTTCAGGAATGGCTTTATACCTTCTACTTTCAGAATATCTTTATCATCCTACATTAAGCTACCAATTTTTGTTTGTATTTTTTTTTATAACTGTTTAATTTTTTTTTAAAGAATTAATTTTTATATAGCTTTTATACATCATTGATAATTTATACATTGTTTTTCATTTAATTTTTTAGATTTAGTTTTGAACACCATTTAATCAAAAACATTGATTAATTCTAAAAGTATAGCACAGATTTTTTTAATTTTTACATCAACATTAATTTTATTATATTTAATTATTTACCGCACATTGCCACATTTTTTTTGTAAATTTAAGCAGTTAATACTTTAGAAATTTAACTCAGCGTATTGATTGACAGATGATATGTTTTTTTTCTTAATGTATATCACTCTGTTGCAGTGATATATCTTTTTTAACTTCAAACATCATCAAAATAGCAAGATTTTCAATTTTCAACAATTGTCTGTAATCACTAATAAGCATAAAGCTGATCAATAAATGGAAAAATACAAATATAAATCTTTTTGCTAAGCAAAATTGACTAGTAAATGTTTTTGAAAGTCTATCTTATTATAATATATTGTTAAATAATAATAATAATAATAATAATAATAATAATAATAATAATAATAATAATAATAATAATGATGATGATGATAATAATAATAATAATAATAATAATAATAATAATAATAATAATAATAATAATAATAATAATAATAATAATAATAATAATAATAATAATAATAATAATAATAATAATAATTTATTGCTAAATTTTATATATATAATATTCAAGATTAAGGCTAATGCCACTATACAATAAAGATTTTAAAATACTCTCTAACTTAGCATAAGATAATTAACAAAAAAAGACAACTGTCTCTTCTTGTGCCTCATTTATTAATATAGAGGTTTGCTTAAAGCACTTTGATTAGAAATAATGACTATTTGAATCATTTACATATTGTATCTAAATGTGTGTGAAATTGATTTCTTTCAATAGTTGATAGTGGGATAATTCTTAATCTCAAATATTATAAATATTAAAGCACCAAGGATATTCTTTTACATATTTTAATTTGTCTAAATTGATTGTTGCTGACAATGTTTAAAGTAAGAAAACTCTCAGACATGTCAACTGTTGAAAGAAATCAATGTAAAATATATTTAGATACATTGCATAATTAATATAAATATTTATTCTTATTAACCAAAGTGTGTTTACTCAAAGTTGTATATTAGTAAATGAGGCACAATGATAGACAGTTGCTGTTTTATTGTTAATTATTGTCTTTTGCTAGTTTAGAGAGTATTTTAAAAAAATATTTAACAGTGGTGTGAGCCTTAATCTCAAATATTATATATAACTGTTTGAGAAGATATAAGTGGCATTTTCATGCAGATTAGTGATTTTGGGCATTACAATGATGCTGCAATTGCTATATCTTCTCTACAATGTTTTAGGCCTATCTATAAACTTATAGTATGACTTGCAATAATTTGCAGCAGCAATTTGATTATATTAGATAAAAAAATCTGAAGATGTCAGCATTACACAAACATTTTAGTACCCTATTAGCATGACAAAGCCATGAGAGATGTAGCCTAGAAGTCAATAGAAATGAGAAGTTCTGATTGGTTGACTGTTTTGCCTAAAGACAAATAACTAAATTTTAAAGTAAAATTGTAAATTTCAATTATTTGTTCACTAATTAAAAGTTATGATCCAATATTTTTGCACAAGACTTGTTTTTCAGTCAAAAATTATATCATTATTAAAAATTTATCTTTGAAAATAATTTATTTTAAAAAGATAGCTCTTTAAAATTTTGTTATGGCAAGTGAACTTAGTTTTTACTGGGTAATTATAAATCACTTTTGTCAAAACAACAAATGAAATATTTTTAAAAATTTAAATAATAATAAATAATTTATTAACATTTAAATTTTTTTCTTTCTTAGATGATAACTATCCCTAAATATATCCTTTTTTTAATAACATAAACTCCAAATATTTAATATTTCATTCTAATCTTTTGGATAGATAAAATCCACTGATGCCATGCATTATTGTTATAGGTAAGAATATCATTTAAATATTTATTTTTATATATTTAAAACACCAAATTTTATTTATTTAAAGAACTATCACATTTGTAATAAATAATATTAAGATTATCAATTTATTATATAGAAAAACAGTTTAATTGTAAAAATAAAATGTTCAAATATGAAGAAATAATTATTGTTGTATTTTCATAACTTGAGTGATTAGAACAGATCCTATATTAAAAAATTAAAATTATTAGAGAAGGATTTTGGATAAAATTCATCATTTCAAGATTAAAAATGAGTTAGATCACATTACAATATATAAAATAAAATGTCTGTTATAGAATAATTATTGCAATAAAAATAATAACATATAACATCATAATATATTTTACAAATGACTATAATAAACTGCAGAAATACTTTCAGTTATTTTCATGAGAGAACATTAAATACTTATCTGGAGATAAAGAAATTAACTGAAAGTACTTCCCCAGTTAATTATAATTATTTATAAAATATATTATCACTGTTTAATCTCAGGAGAAAAGGTTTTGTCCAGGCATCTTATTAAACCAGCACCAGTGTTGATCAATCCAAATCACATTTTATTATATTGATATGTAACTTTCTCGAATCAAAATGCAGTGCATTTGTGATCTTATGGATGGAGTTCAATCTCTAATAACTTGAGGCTAACTCAAAATTAGAGAATACTTTCCTGCTACCAAATTTTATAAATAATTTATATATGGATAGTGGTATATATTCCTATCTGGAATGGTTATTTTGTTTAGTTATCTAGCATCTAAAAAAACTCATCGAACCATCTTTCTTCTTCACCATTACAATAAGATTGCAATTTGGTGATGAGCATTTGGAAATTATTCCACAGTCAATTTTTTTTGTCTGGATGTTTATATCATTCTAATATTGGTATGGGATTGGGTATAATTTGGATTGAAATAGTTGGTTTTGAAATAGTTTAATTTTTTGCTGGAATCCTACTATCACTCCTGGTATTTCTGAGAATATAATACTATATTTATTGATTATAGATCACAACTTCTATACATAATTATGTACAATTCAATTCTGTGAATTTTTCTTTTAAAAGTGATTCTGGGATGTTAGATATCATGCAATCAATTTCATGTAGGTTGTAATTTGACAGTAATGTCATCTCTGTAACCTCATCATTTATCAAGACTGATTTATTTTGAAAATTGATTATACATTTACTCATGTGTAAGAAGTCTGCCCCTATGATGACTTAATAAGAAAAATGTAATAGATACATGTTTGGTTGATTATTAATTTGATCCAATTTTTTTTAGCTAGCTTTGCCTTTTTGCTGTTAGCCATGGTAACCTGTACTGACTTAAGGGGTAATATTTTAAGATTTGGAATAATTCTATGATTCTTTTATAAAATGTATCAGAAATTACTGACATTTGACTACCAGTGTCTAACAAGGCTTTAATTTGAAAATCCTCTAAACATTATTTCTACCATGAGGCAACTTTTGAAAGCATAATGAGGTGCTTCATCTTTTCATAAACAAATTAGATTGACAATTTTCATTTATTAGCTTAATTTTGTTCCTTTTTTTAATGGGGGTCTTTGAGGAGAGGAACTATGTTTCAATTCCCTTATTAGTTTGCTTTGGTTCTATTGTTATTGGACCCAATTGTCAATTGTTTTTGTTGGCTGTTTGAAGCCATATTATTGGGATTCATGTCATTACAATACTTATCATCTATCCCAGTAATGACACTGTCATTTTTGACTTTCCCTTATAATGATTAGGGCTATTATTGTTTTATCTTCTTTTATAGTTTGTGGTGTTAATTGACATTCTTTCCCTTCCTTTTTCCAGATATTTATTCATGGTGTTGTTGTTATTGATATCTATATTATTTATCAAATCTGCAATTTGTTCAATACTTTGGATGTTTCTGTAGAGTAAAAAGCTCTTCTATTTTTAAAAGTAGATAATGTTTGATAATTCTTAAGATCTGACTCTAAGATGTTAGGTGTCTATGATTTTTAACTTGGCAACTTGCCTTCTAAAATATTTGACTAATGTTTATTCAGAGAACTCATATTTTTTTGTAGAATCTGATATAGCAAAGTTTCCTGGTGATCAATAATCATTAAAGGTAGTTGGTACTTGGGATAATGATTCCCTACCATAATAAAGCATCCTCTGGCAAATGACTATATGCCAGTATTAATTTCTCACCTTCTAATAAGTTGTTGACTGAAACATATAAATTTAGGCACTGAAAGTGTTCAAATGAGCCTTAATTTGTAAGACTTTTGGATATTTTGAGTTTAACAAATTGGTTTATGGTGTTTGTCTGAATGATATTATTATTATTGCTAATAGCTCCATTTTGGGTACTTATAGGTGATTGTATATTATTATTTAGACCTTCTTTAGTTTGATCAAAAGTAGCTTCATAGTTATTATATGCTTGGTATATAACCTCCATTTTGTTATATGTCTCATTGATTTTTAGTTTTAATTTGCTTACTATTAATTCTATTAACTGTTTCTAAAATTAGATTTATCTTTGCTGTTGCTATTTCCCATTCACACTCTGAAAGTTTAAAATTTTGGGACTTTTGAATTTGTTTTTCTTTTAATTTTCTGAATTTTTTAGAATATTCACATTTAAAAATTTTCATCCTTTGATTTACAGTGATGTCAATGCTTTCTAGTTTGTTTGACAGACTATTGTGATTTTCAATTAATTTTTCAACACTGCTTTTATTTTGTACTACTTCCATTTCAATTAAAGCTTGCCTTATGTTTAGTTATTTATGATCATTTTCTATGGAATTAAATTTCTCTTTGTGAATTTCTAGCTTATTATCTTGTTCTTTTTTATGATTCATTTCTATCCATAAAATTTCTACTTGTTCATTGATCTCAGTCTGGTATTCTTTCTGATGTTGTTCTACTTTGAATTCAAAGTTATCATGTACCCGTTTCATTTCTATGCACTTGACATAAATAATTTGCTCTCTATTTTCTTTCAAATTCCTCAAATCATTGTTCACATTTGCAGTCTTTTTCATCTATAACTTTTTTTAATTGTAGCAACTTACTATTAATGTTTGTCTGTACTTAAGTTATATCTTCTTTTAAGTCAGTTTTTATATTAGATAAATTAGTTATTATATTTTCCATCTTCTTAGATAAATAAGTTGTTATATCTGTTTTCAATTCTGTTTTCATATTTTTCATCCTTTCAGACAAGTCATTGGTTGTATCTGCTTTCATTTGCTGCTGATTTGTGAGCATTGGTTGCTGATTTTCAGACATTTTCTGCATCATCATCACCATCATCATCATTTGGTTAAACAAAACATCATATGTGTTTGATTTCTCTTCTCCTTGTTTTTCTGGAATCATGGTTGTTTTAGATACTTGGACCTTGTCTATTATAGTCCTCCCAGATATGTCAATGTGTTGTTCTGTTTCTAGATTTTCTGTAAAAAACTCTCCATCTCACCTTCAGACTGCATAATTTTTATTTTGCTCCAAGTGATCATCTACTTTATTCTTGAGTTTATATATTACTTTTTAATTCTTTTATTTTAAATTATTTTCCTAAACTTTTATTTCAGCTATTACACCATGGGAAAATCTAACACTATATTTTACTGTATTCACCAATTTTTTCATTACTCATGTTCAATCTATTTCATTGGAAAAAAATTGTAACAGTACATATTTTGATTTTATTATTTTTATCATTAAGATTATAAAATCATAATATCAATGTATGATTCACTGTCCAACATTCGGTGTTGCATAACAATAGACTTCTTAGGCCATTAGAGTGGATGAGAAAGAATATCTAGAATTCTTAACTTCTAGACCCATATTCATCTCAATCTCATTCCTAGAAGATAATATAACTGGCATACAAACATTTTCTCCATCCTTAACTTCCATTAATCCCAGAATTTGAGCTTAGGGAGAATATGCATAATATTCTATTTCAGAGAACATTAGTATTACAATCTTTGTTCTGTGAGCATGTGATATATGATAAATGAATAAAGAAAAATGCAAATGACAGTCTATAATTTCAAATCATATATTTAATAAATTTATTCATAATTATTACAATTTGTCAATGAAAGATTATTACAAAAATAATTAATTTGTTCAGATATTTATGATTATTCTTTGATCAATACAATTAAAACTTATTACTCTAACCCCTCTTTTCCCTCAAGGAATGATCATTCAATATCAATACTAACAAGAAAAAATAAAACTTATTAATTATTCATATATGCACTTCCTTGCTAATTTAGACTTTAGTAAAATTGTAATGCATTATCTCTAACATATTTATTGATTAATTTATAGTCTGGGATACCACTTCTATTATGATTTGTTTTTATAATGATTGGAAAGACCTATAACACTAGAGATTATTAATAATATAAACTGAAAAAAGGCAACAAATAAAGGATAAAATGATTAGTATTAACAAACAAACAACAAATAACAGTGTAACTGTACAAGTGTCAATGTTTAATGTGTAAGAATATAAAATCTTACCTCTATCCTGGTGATGACTAAATTCATCTGAAAGCAAGGCTACACCTGGCCCTATATTTTATTTCAATTTAAAAATAAAGCTAATAATATGTTTTCCTTTTCTAGCATATCAAGAATTTTTACCCCCCCCCTCAACCTATGGTAAGAAATAAACAAAAAATATGGATACATAAAATTAAAACATGATGTCAACCTAAGATAAATCAAGAGTCCATAAAGTAAAATGTCCTAAAAGTATTATACATGTCATTATAGTTACAGTTCATGACCCAATTGTTAAGATTTGAGTAATCTAGAATGTACATGATGGTGATCTGGATTTCTCTCTTCTGTGTAACATGCCTTGTGATGTTAAGTTTACAGCTTCATCTCCAAATACTAAAGTTAGTATTGTCTTCAATATAGAATGATAGATGCTGTTTCAAATCAAATCCAGCATTGTTGGCTATAGCTCCAAAAGTAATGTATCTCTTTCCACAAGGGAACTTCACATTTAGTTATGCATGGGTGTCTGTATTTCTATATACATAGTTGATCAAAGTTCTTGAGTTTGTTGAATAGCAAGGCATTTTCTATTGGAAATCTCAAGTTAATGTTGATTTAACTATCTGGTACAAGATTGGAAATACTCTTGAAGTGTTGAATAAATTTGAAGCTATTTCTGGGATTTATAATTTAAAATCTCTTAGTTTGCTGGTTTTAAATTTGACCACTTTTATTCTAACTTTTATCCATATTGAGTCAGATATTCTAATTTAAGGTTTGTATTTTTATAGCTGCAGATCTTTCTGTATCAATGACAAGTTAAATTTTCCACTCACAAAATATACATGTTGGTTAAATGACTTTTTAGTATTAATTTAACTCTTTCAAATCGTGAGTTCATGTGAATGCATTGCATCAATTATTTATGTCATGTGTTATGATATATATATATATATTGCAACGAGCACAGACGTTCGTTACATTGGTTTTTTTTTATTTATTAAACATGAAAGTAAATTAAAAAGTTCGCATTTAAAAATTTTCTTTAAGAATTAAAAATTGAAATTAAATATCATCTTAAACTCGTATATATTAAATCGCACAGATAAAAAAAAATTATTAAAATAAAACTGTATTAAAAATAGAAAAGGTATTTTAAAAACAAAAACTTAAAAAGATTTAGAGATAAAAATATATCTTTAATCTTGAAAAACACAGAAATTAATCAGAAATGGAAATGATTGTTAATTAGTTAAATGTAAACCAGCCTTGGGCATTTAAATGTAAAAACATTGGTCAGATAGGAAAACAATAGAAACAAATAGCCGATGAAAGAAATCCATCGGGAAATCGGACCTCAGCGAAAGGATCATCACATCGATGACATAATGCCAAGTCAATCCTTCGAATACGTATAAAAGGAAATTTGGAAATTATTAATTAGTGATTGGTAGTTATTATTACAAGAAGACAGAGATGTATTAAGGCGGAGAGTTGGTGGTGAAGGGATGGAAAGATGCACGTTCAATTCCTTCAGTTGTTATAAAATGGAAAAATGAAACATCGCTTTTCTTATATTTAGAGGACAACAGGATCATCGGAAAATTTAACGCTGGATTTCAAACGGCAAGCAACTGTAAAAGATGAACATTTCTAAAACCATAAGAACTTTATAAAATATAATGAACAATATTAATTTGAAAACACTAAGAACTTTAAATTTTAAACATTCCTAGTATTTAATTGTTACAAATAGAATCCTATCTGACTAAACTAAATTCTTTATTAATAGTGTTATTTGATGTATTTTTTTCTTATTTATGTAAAATCATTTCCATTTATTTATTTTTTGTTCTTTAAGTTTTTATCATGATTTTTTTGTTTTTCGTTAAATTAATTATATAAATGTTAAACTTAAGTTGGGCGTGAATGGCTGTATAGATTTGTAAAGTTATATTAGGGGAGGGTAATCTTAGGTTATTTGTGTCATTGTTAAATTGGGTCAATGGATTGGATATATTGATGTAGTTAGTAGATGTAGTCGGAGATTTGCTACTGGCAGAATCACTTCATATGCTGCATTCTCCTGTTTTGCCTATGGAAGAAATTATAAGACGCAGAGCACAGTTCCTTTCTATGGAGTTTTTTTTTATTGCTCTTCTTGTCAGATAGATGTCATATTCCTATTTGACGAGAGGCAATTTCTTCTCTTAACTTTTTGGTGCCACCGTATTTCATATTACATTGAATACATCGATGTATCAGATGGATTGACGCCAGTTTGGCTGTGACTTTTAGCCTAAGGTTAAATAGGGATAGAATGTTTATTTTCAAAAGCATATTTATGTAGTCTATTCATACTTGACACTAAATAAAAATGCATTAAATTTAAGTTGTTTATAGACGTTTGCATGGATTCGTTATCGGTTAATTATGTTTTGGATTTCATATTTGATCAAAATATATTGACATTCGATA
This sequence comes from Epiperipatus broadwayi, assembly GCA_028023455.1. NCBI lineage: Eukaryota > Metazoa > Onychophora > Udeonychophora > Euonychophora > Peripatidae > Epiperipatus > Epiperipatus broadwayi. The sequence goes on from JAQFVV010008370.1 coordinate 12,516, forward strand.
AATGATGATACCTTACTGGTGAGTATCTAAAATGTATTTATTTGGATGTCTTTTAAGTTATTGGTGACAATGCAAGTATCTTATGGTGAATACTATTGGGTTACGTATAAATTTCCCTCTGCAATTGTCAGTAATCAATAATTTTGTATTTTGATCGTTTATGTTTATTTTGAAATGTTTTTGACCGTGAAATCTATGTAACCGATCTATATTCAACATTATAAACAAGCTTTCATAAATTTATCTGTGCAAACTTAATTAAAATGTAAAATTAGAATATAATAGTAATTAAATGTAAATTAAAGTCAAAAATCAAAGTTAAAAATGTAGGTTAAATTTTGAAATGTAAAACTAATACTAAAATAATTTTAAATCTTATATATATGTGAAATAAATAAATGTTTGTGTGTTAATTACTGGCAGTGGCTTATTTTATTCTTTTTTTTTATATACTCTTAGATTATATTAGTAAATCTCTGCTATTTCACTGAGCTAGTGACATGGGCTAACGACCGGATGCAAAATATAAAAAAAAAAAATTTTTTTTTTTACTTACGTATCTGCCTACTTTATAAATTTTTCTAGGTTCAAATGCCTAGATGGCGCCCTGTAGTGCAGATACTTTAAGTTTACCTTCTCCGGATCGTTACAATATATATATATGGTGGATTAATAACCATACATTTTTATTTATTTATTTTCTTTACTTTTTTTAAATTTTCTCACTCGCATTTAAATTTGATCATCTTTTTCTTATATTGTTGTAATATGTATATATCAAACAACAAATAAATTAATGAATAATACAACAAATGAATCAATGAATGGTAAAATTTAATTAATAGCGAAAAGTTATTCATGGAGACAAACACTACTTTTCATTCAACAGTTAATTTGTCGAATTGACTGAAATAAGAACAATACATTTTGCTGCATAAACTATTTATACCCTTAGTTTGGACTCCATCAATCCAGGGTTCATCTTTGATTGTTATCAGTCTTCTTTTCCTCTTTGCATTTTTAATTAATGGGTTTAACTTTCAATGTATCTAGAAATATTTGTAATTTGCAAATATTTCTTGGCATTTGCCAAATACAGTTTTCTTATCACAAATTATGTAAATATTTTCCATTTTTACCTTCTATGCATATTTAATCATTAATTAAACTCTTATCAGTTACCAATCTAAAAAATATATTTTTTTAATATATTTTTTTTACTTTTTACAAACACAATACATCCTCCCACTCCAGAGAAAAGCCCTTGTTCAGATTAGTAAATATAACCATGAAAATATTTATCCTTCTTTTCCTTTGCTATCTTGAGTGCTTTTTTCTCCCATTTGGAGAAACTTTGGGTTTTTCTTTATTCTTTGATTTGTGCATCTGCCCAGTTCATTGTCTACAGTTTGCAATTTTTCTAAAAGATATTTAAAAGTGTCCATTTCATTTTCAATCTTGACCATCTCATTTTGTAGTTCCATTTCATATAGCTGCCAAACATTACCTGTTATGATAATTCTTTTACTTTTTCATTCCATTCTTCTGCTTTTTTAAGCAACTGATTATTATTCTACAGTAAATGCTGATTTTCTAGCAATTTCTGCTCTAACTCATTACCTAATTCACCATTTCTGGATTCTAAGTCATCTGATTTCTTTTCTATTATTTTCAGAATTGAGTCTGATTCTTAAAATTTGGTCTGCAATGATGTACTCATTTCAGGCTTATTTTCCATGTTACTGGTCAATTCATTCAAATGACATTTTTGAAATTGTAACTGAATCTGAAAACTCTCTCACTGTTTCTTTTAAATCCTTATTTTCTGTTTGAAATTTAGTCATATCTATTTGCCATGAACTAACATTCTGTTTTCTGATCTCATGTTTGAAGTATCATTGTTGTGCATTGATCCTAACCCTCACCTTAATGTGTATCCCTATGTGCTTGAACCAGTCACATTCTATTAAAGGACCAATATTTTTTATGCTATATATATTGATAAACTCATCAATTTATTGCAGTATCAGTACTATGTCAGACTACTATTTCTACTATGTTGCAGGTTACATCTATCACACCAATTGATGTTTTATATATTTCAATGTCTTCATGATCTCCTCTAATATATTTTCACAGTTTCTTGGATATTATTATTATTCCTGAACCACTGCCAATTTCTCCATCTATTTTTTGTTATCAAGTTGTAGCTGCAATGTAAATTTATTCTGCTCCTTGACTCATGCATAGTTAATGCTATAAATGGTATAATTTATGCCTGGGTTAGTCTGTCTTTCTTGAATATCACTTTCTGATGATTCTCTACCCATTTATGCTAAGTGGTCTTTCTGCTTAGAGATATGACCATCTGTAAATATACAGCCTTTTTTGATGTACCTGGTTTTCCACAACAAAAGCATTTCTTTTTTTTCTAAAACCTTTATTTGCAAAAAAAAAAAAAAACTATTTTTAATTTCTGTTTCATGCTCTCTCTTATAAACTATTGTTTTGCTATAATTTTTATTACTAAACAGCACCACCTGTTCTACAATGTCTTCATGGGTCACTTCCTTTTTAATGGCTTCTTTGAAATTTAAACCTGCATTGGCAAACAGATTTTGTTGTAGTCTGCTCTCCAACATGCCCAGATTAATTAGTCTAACAACACTTCATCTACATAACAGCTATATCCACACTCTTTAGCCGTATTTAATGTGATTTCATGCTGTTCTATTGATTCACCTTTCTATTGCCTCCTGTTTCTTAATGCTAATCTGTAAGGGTGTCATTTATAGTCTGGGATTAAAATTTTCACTCAACTTGTTGATTATTTCTTTATATACTATTCCTTCTGCTATGGGTATGTCAAAATACTTATTTATAATGTCAATGACTTTTAATCCTGACAGACACATTAAAGCAGCTATCAATCTTTTATTATCTTTAATTCCATTTAATAAAAATAAAATTTTCAATTTCATAGCATATACCATAGCCAATGACATGCATTACTCATGTTGAATTTCAGTATTATTGACAAACTCTAATGATATTTTACCTATTGTTGACTTTGTTAACTTTTTAAAACTTATTCACTATTCAGAGGTTAGAGATGGTGATTGTGCCAACTTGTTGTATATTTGGATGCAGGCACTTGGAATATCAACAACTAAAACAATGAAAAGTACAGCAAATAAAGCAATAAATGGTAAAACGTATGTAATAGCACAAAAGTTTTTGATACAAATAAACACAGTATATATAGTTCACTTACAGTTAACTTCCCACAATGCACTTAATAACTGGCTGCTTTCTGGATGATTTCCTCCAGCCTCGGTTTCCAAAACACTTTGGCTTCATTCGGCTACTGCTCACTATCATGTTTGCTTCACATTGGAGTGCTGCATCATAACGTATGTTTCTTTCAGGTACTGTCCATTAAAATCTCCCACCAACAGTTCCCTTGGTAAATCCATTAGAATGAGAACAACACATTTTGCTACACAAACAATTTATACTCCACTTTGGCCTCTGGCAATCCAGAATTCATCCTTGATTCTTATTGGCCTCGTTTTCCTTTTTGCATTTTGAATTAATAGGTTCAACTTCCATTATATCAAAAAATATTTGCAATTAGCAAATGTTTCTTGGAAAAATGTTTCTTGGCATTTACCAAATCCAATTTTCTTATCACAAATTATGTAAATATTTTCCATTGTTTCATTCTATGTAAATTTAATCATTAATTAAACCATTATCAGTTAGCAATCTAAAAATATATTTCTCTAATACATTTTCCTTACTTTTTCTGGAGTCCAAAAGTCTTATTGAATTTTAATGAATGCATTTTTGTAAACACAACATTATACTAAAGTAAGTATCAATATTTAAGTTTTACAATTTAGTTTGGATTATGTACTTTATCGAATGGTTGTTAAATATTTCTCAGTTACAATGCTTGTGCACATTTTCGTCTTTCAGGATACATTGTATCTGGTTTACATTCTTTATATTATATATAAGAATTGTTGTTATTGTGGGTTTTAAGGTTGAAGTAGCTAATGGTGTTTAATTTTTTTTGGTGCAATGTAAGATCACATCTTACAATATATATATATATATATTGAAACAATCAGGTTGTTTCACATATATAATTTGAAATCCCCCCCCCCCCCATTTTGAAACTGTTGAGATAAAATAAGAAAAAAAAAGCTGACACAGTTTCAAAAAAAATAAATAAATAAATAAAAGTTATAATGAAGAAATAATATAAAATAACAATTCGTGTCAATTGTTAATACAGAGTTTAATATAAATAAATAAAAACAAATAATATTTCCAAGCGCTTTCAATTCTTACGAGTCCTTATCAATTGACACGAATTGTTATTTTATATTATTTTTATATTATATACAGAAGTATTATTTATTTACAATGAAGAAATAAAAAGATAACAGCAATTTAAAAATTACTATTTTAAAATATTAAAAGTACTGTTAAAATGCAATATTTTGCAAAAGTTTAAAGTTTACAGATTATCAAAAAGAAGGCTGTAATTAACAATTGACACTGATAAGAGTTATTAGAATCTGTTCCTGCCAAAAGTATAAAGAGATAAATAGGGGAGTAGAGATTTCTTAAGAGATTTTTGTAGCAGGCATACGGTCAGAACACATGAAGACTGTTATAAAAAAAATCCATATTATATGAATGAATACTAGCTCAACAAAGCTTGGAGAACAGTGAACAATAAAAAAGAAGGAACTTATAACTAATAGAAGATTAAATTAAGAAACAAGAGGTTAAAGTATTATATCTTCAAATGTCTGAATAATTTAAAATAGCTGTCTCTCTCTCTCAGTTCAGCTATGAAGTAAAATAAATCAAGGCCTGTGAACTGCCTGTCAGCTTGTCAAGATCTAACTCCTCATTGATAGGAAAAGTGATAGAATGAATTGCCTCTGGAATCAGCAGATATAGGTACAGGTAGGAAAATTGTACAGCTTTTATAACCTATTATGATAAGTAAAAATATTTCGCAAATTGTATTTGTTAAGTTAAAATATGATATAATGAAATGTTGCTTTTCCCGCCTCTTACGAGGCCTCTCGTCGACATCTGACGTCACTCTAACTCTGCTAGTTCTTATGCTAGAATATTCATTTGACAGGTATTGATTAGGTTTTTAAAAGTTCTGTAAGATGGTGCCCTCTTCCGAATTATTTTACAAGTAAAAAATCAAAAAAACCGCATTTAAACCTAAACAAAGAAAGAACATTGTCAGTGATTGGTTGTCAGCGAGCTCTCAGCTGAAAAAGACATTCTGATTGGCTGGAAAGAACAAAGAAACCGCCTGATCAAAGAAAATAAAGAAAAACGCTGAGATTTTCATTTCGAATGTGATTTAAGTATTTAAAAAAGTATAATTTGAGAAATTAAAATAATTTTTAAAAAATAAACTAAAAAAACAAAATTATTTTCGAAAAATATTGAAGATTTTAGTAAAAATATTTAAGATTTAGCAAAAAGAAATCTTTACTTTTCAATAACATAACATTGAAAAAAAGCGTTTGCGTCAGCACTTTTTTGTTTAGACATTCGCTTTATATTTGCTGAAATTGAATATATTTTATAATAAATAAATAGCAATTTATTTTTGAAAGAACTTTCGTTCTCTTTCATAACCTGAAAAATTAGTAATATACTTTTTATAAACATATCTGAGTTGAATTTAATATTATAGGCGAATATGTTTTAACAATAGGCTTTGTCTTCAGTTTGTGAGTTGGCCAATTAAAAGATTTGATTTTTACCTCATACAACCAATAATATAATTAGCGGTTTAAGGGTTAATTGATTGTAACTAACACAAAAGGAAAATATATTTAAAAATGGAATGGAGTTGAGTAATAGATGAAACATTTTGTAAGATATGTTTATTAAGATAATCTATGATTTAATAAAATGTCATTTTCTGGATTGATGGATTATTAAAATGCTTTTAAATAATAAGAAAACAAAACGATTTATTCTGAATAACGGTCATGATTTTTTTTAAAAAACTTTGATATAATGAATTGCCTCTGGAGCCACACATACTTAAATTAAGGAAATGTTTATATGTGTGAATTAAGTAATATATAATATAATTTCTTTCAAATAATGATCTCAAATGGTATTGATGTGATGAATAAGTGGTTCAAACCCATACTGAATATAATAATATAACGTCTTTCAAATAATGACTTCAAATGGTATTGATACGATGAATAAGTGGTTCAAACCTACACTGAATATAATAAATAATGATGAATCTCTTTCAAATAATGATCTCAAATGGTATTGATGGGATGAATAAGTGGTTCAAACCCACACTGAATGCAATAAGTAATGATGAATCTCTTTCAACCCACACTATGATAAGTAATAATACATTTTTTCCATACAATGACTTTAAATTGTAATGGTATGATGAATAAATGATTCAAACCCACACCAAATATAATAATATAATGTTCTTTCAAATAATGACTTCAAAATGTAGTGATATGGTGAATAAGTGGTTCAAACCCACACTGAATATGATAAATAATAATACAACTCTTCCCAATAATGACTTCAAATTGTATGGATATGATAAATAAGTGGTTCAAACCCACACATGTATGATATGTAAAATAAAAAATTAATAATTTGGGATTCCTGGATTAAAACACATAATCCTCAATACATGGATAAAGTAAATACTTCAAGATACTTGGATAGAGGCTGCAGAAAGGAGTTTGCTATTAACTGAAAGGAGACCCTTTGATTCCTCTAGGAGGCCGTAAAGGAACCGAGCAGGGCAATTTCCTATTGTCCATTCCATACGTTCTTCTCATTGCAGCTGTTATTACTATGTGATTATTCATATAGTATACGAACATGGATGGGTTGCACACCAACACACATTAGCCAGCGTGGTGAGTTTATTGGCTTTTTGTACTCCGAGTTTAAGAATGTTTTTTCAATATATACAATCATGACAGATAAAAATAAATCATGGCCCTTATTCCCAGGAGGCTGTAAAGTCACCAACCAAGGCAGTGGTTGGTGGCTGAAGGCAGAGGGTGCTAAGAATCCCCTGATTGCAGAATCAGGCTGCCATTTGATGACGACATTTTATTTAGGTACTTACAACTGCAGATCACTTTCAAGTAAAGGATTTAGAAGAAGAACTGTCTTATATTAAATGGGACATTATTGGACTTTGTGAAGTTAGAAAAAAAGGTGAAGAAACAATTGATTTAAAAAGTGGACATATACTCTACTATAAAGGCACAAATATTGGAAATACAAGTGGAGTAGGATTCGTTATAAATAAAAAATGGAAGAATAACATTGTGGAGATTGATGGTGTATCAGACAGAGTGGCAAGATTAGTTTTACAACTTAATAGCAGATACCAAATGCAGATAATTCAGGTTTATGCCCCAACAAGTTCTCATAGTGATGAAGTTATAGAAGATTTTTATATGGATGTACAAAAGGCTTTTGATCAGAGTAAACAACATTTTAAAATTGTTATGGGAGACTTTAATGCTAGAATTGGTAAACAAATGAAAGATGAAAGTGCTGTAGGTAGTTTTGGTTATGGTAATAGAAATGAGAGAGGACATAGACTTGTGGAGTTTGCAGAAAAAGAAAAACTTTATATTATGAATTTTTTTTTGAGAAAAATGTTAAAATGAAATGGACATGGAAGCATCCAAATGAAGGTACAACAGAATTGGATTATATTTTGACTAACTGAAAATACATATTTCAAGATTGTAATGTTCTCAATAAATTTAACACAGGAAGTGATCAACGATTAGTAAGATGTACTATACATGTTAATGCAAAATTAAAAAGACAAAAATTATTAAGAAAAACAATATTTGCAGTTGATATTCCTAATCTTCAGAAACATTCTAATGAATTTAAATTAGAACTCACAAATTGGTTTCAAGTATTAGTAGATTTTTAACATGATTTAGATTTGAATGACATTAATAGTAAAATAAGTGATACACTTTTAAAAACTGCAACAAAGATAGCTGGTAGAAAAAAGGAGCAATTGACCAGTAAAATTTCTACTGAGACTAGAGAATTTATGAAGAATAGAAGGAATATGAGGATATACAACAATAATGCATTAAAAAAGATTGAATATCTCGAATTTTGTAAAATGGTGCAGAAAAGAGTTGAAAATGATATAAGAAAGTATAATTGTAAACTAACAAGGAAAGCTGTAGAAGAGAATAAAAGTCTAAAGAGTGTAAAACAACATTTTGGTATTGGTAGGAAATTTATATCTGCAATAAGAAAAAAAGATGGCATTATTATTAAAAAGAGAGATGACATCATAAAATGTGTAGAAGACTTCTATCAAGAATTATATAGTAATAAAGAACAAGTGCCTCCTATACATATTATATCTTCCGAATTGCCCATAATTTTAAATGAAGAAGTGAGACATGCAATTAAAAGTATGAAGAAAGGAAAGTCTCCAGGTAATGATGGAATTGTAATTGATATATTAAAAGAAGCAGGTGAAGAAATAGAAATTTTTTTAGCAAAGTTATATACCAAATGTCTAAATGATAAAGATGTACCAGATGATTGGAAGAATGCAGTATTAATATTAATATTTAAAAAAGGTGATAAAGAAGATATTAGAAATTACAGACCTATCAGTTTTATACAAATTTTTTACTAAGATAATTACAACTCGTCTACAGAACACACTGGATTTCCACCAAGCAAGAGACCAAGCTGGATTTAAAAGTGGTTTTAGTACAGTAGATCATATCCAGGTATTGAGAGAAATTATAGAAAGGACAAATGAATATGAGTTGCCATTATGCTTAAGATCTGTAGACTATGAAAAGGCATTTGATTCTATAAACATTTCTTCAGTGATTAAAGCATTGGATCATCAAGGTGTAGATCCAGGAAATGCAACAGCAACAATTAGATTACATAATGATAGTAGGAAAATCAACATTGAAAAGGGTGTAAGACAGGGTGATTCCATATCTCAAAAACGTTTTACAGCAGTGCTGCAAGAAGTATTTTGTGGATTAAAATGGGAAGCTAAAGGAGTGAAAGTAAATGAAGATTATTTAAGTCATTTAGATTTTGCAGATGGTATAGTTGTTTTTGCAAATAATGCTTTAAAGCTACAGGAAATGTTGCAGGAGTTATCAGATGAAAGTAGGAAAGTAGGACTAACGATAAATGTTAAAAAGACTAAAGTAATGTTTAATAGATTTTCTCAAAATATGAAAATAAAGATTGATTATGATGAGTTAGAAGAAGTTAACAGTTACAAATACCTTGGTCAGATTATTAATGCAGATAGAAATATAATGGATGAAATTAATCATAGAATTAAACTTGGTTGGAGTGCTTTCGATAGAAATAACTTGATACTAAAAGGAAATATGCCTATGTGTTTGAAAAGGAAGGTTTTTAATAAATGTGTTTTGCCAGTTCTTACTTATGGATCTGAGACTTGGACACTTAATAGAAGAGCAATACAGAGACTTCAGACCACTCAAAGAAGTATGGAGAGATGCATGTTGGGAGTAACCAGAAGGGATCAAAAACGCAATGTATGGGTAAGAGAACAAACAGGTGTTACTGACCTCATTGAAAAAATTAAAAGACTGAAGTGGAGTTGGGCTGGACATATTGTTAGAAGAGATGATAACAGATGGACAATTGAAATTTTAAACTGGATTCCAAGAGATTTAAAAGACCCAGAAAGAGACCACGTGTGAGATGGATGAATGAAATAAGAAAGTGTGCAGGGGTTATGTGGAGAAGAGAAGCTAAAGATAGAAAAATATGGATTGAACTTGGAGAGATCTTCATCTTGCAGTGTATTGATAATGGTTGATGATGATGATGATGAATTGGATAGAATAAACACTTCAAAATACCTAAATAAATTAATGACTGCTATAGACATGGATATGTATCTATGCAGATAAGACAGCTTCGAACCTAGAAGGACAATTTCCCCTCAGGAACAATCAGAAAACATCCATGATGTGCACATGGATAGGAAGACAGTTTCTATGGAGATTGTCAGCAAACTTTTCCTTTCTCTTCTTTAAGAACTTTAATTTACATTGTTGTTAAATAAAATTGTTGTTTCAAAATAAATAATATCATTTGTCAACTTTATTTACATCATTCATCCATTTATGCCCTGGTTCACAAAAATCTCATGCCTCCTGAGCTATGTTTGGCATAACCAGATGATGGTAAGTAAGGTTGTAGTGAGATGGAACTCTAGTGGTGCCATTTGGGAAACCAAACAGATACATTTCTAGATGCTTCCAGTCTCTATGGTGTTACATCCTCTGATGAGCAGGAAATATTGTTGTAGGGGGGGATAACATCTGCATTGGGGAAGTCAATCGATAGTTCCTTTCTGCAACATGCTCATCAGGAAATGATTACAACCGATGTAAAGAGGTTGGATGACCTTGTCCAGTTACAATAGATAGATAGATAGATAGATAGATAGATAGATAGATAGATAGATAGATAGATAGATAGATAGATAGATAGATAGATAGATAGATAGACAGACAGACAGACAGACAGACAGACAGACAGACAGACAGACAGACAGACAGACAGATAGATAGATAGATAGATAGATAGATAGATAGATAGATAGATAGATAGATAGATAGATAGATAGATAGATAGATAGATATACTGTAATTATGATTTGTTTGAAATGTGTATCAAATTTTCTTTTCATGTAAACTTAAATGATGACTAAATGCAACAGCAGAAAGTTTCAAAAAAAAAAGGTAAAATAAAAAATATTGAGACCATAATTACTTTTGTTGTGAAAGCTTAAACGTTTTTAATTTTTATAATTAAAGAAATAGTGCAAAATATATTGGCACTGAAACAAGAAAGGTTATAACCAAATTTAGATAAGAAGCCATTGATCTTGTAAATTATAGAGCCACACTGAGAGAGATTGAAAATATAGTGTTTTTTTAATGATTGATTATATATATATATAAACAGAACACAAATTTAAGATATTTTATCAACTATTTCTTACAAATAAAGTTATCATTGCTTAACATTTTAAGAATTGATTTAAAAAGTCTAAGTATAGTTATATTTACAATCTCAAATATTCATTTTTATAAATGCATATGTTTGATAATAATTATATGATAATAGTTCGTTCAAGGTTAAATATGTTTTAAAAGATAATTTTTTTTTCTGTTAAAAAAAAGATAACATTTATAGATAGCCTAAAATGTCTTTTCAAAAAAATTAAAGGTTATTATGTGTTAAGCTTATATATATATATATATATAGCACGTATGTAAGATAAACGTTTAGTGTTTATTTACAAATAATGGGTTAATCATATTTATAAGCATTCCTAATAATCAGATGAATAGCATACTATTGGTTATTTTTAATATGTCTGCAGGAATAACTTATAATTATTAATTTTTTCATCCCGTTTGTAATCTTGTTTTCCTGTTGAGAAAATAATTTTTACGACTCACTCATGTCATCTATAATTTATTTAGCTAATATTAATACTAATTTTCAATACGGTACTATAAGATTTTAAGAAATTTAATCGCTCACGCAGACATACATATGTAATGCAAGATCAAATATAAATAATAAAAAAATTTTTTTAAAAACTAACTTTCTTAAAAAAAAAAAAAAAGAAAGAAATTCTTTTCCGATTTTAATGAAAGTCAAAATGTATAATCAATTAGATGAAAAATATTACGTCTAGTTGGGCTACTTATATTTGACAAACATTGTTCCCAGAATTGTTTGGAGACCAATTTAGTATTATTGTTAATTTTTGTTAGTTTTATCTCTGTTAAATTTTAAAATTACTTGATGATCGCATATGCATAAAAAAATCAAAACGTAAAACATATAAATAAAATTGTACCCACAATTAACAATAGTTAAAAACGTATTACATCTGTAGACCAAAGTATAATAAGTTTAAGTTGGCATGTGGAACAGGTTAATGTCACCATGTTCAAAATGTCAATAACTAAACCAGATATGAAACGAAGATATGTTTTTGAAGTTGTCTATTATTCCTTTTCAAGTTAAATTGCCTTTCTCTCTATCATTTTTTCCAAACAAACTTTGTGATTTTTTGCAGCTTTTCATTTTTTAGTACTTCCTACTACCCTCAACAGGATTACGTGTATTGACGATACTTGAAAACATCAAAGTTTTTAATAATTTTCCAAATGTTTTTATTCAGTATTGCAACTTCACCTCCTCCCAAATCTTGTATTTTAAAATATTATGCATTCCATTTTTTATTTTATTATTATATGAAATACATTTTTCTCTAAACATTACTATTTACTAAACATTTTTCTAAATTAATTTTTTTTAAAGCTCTAGAATTAACAACAAACTATGATTTCACTCATTATCATATTTATCAATGACATAATGCATTATTTGCTTTAACATAGTATTATTGCATTCTTAGCGTTTTAGATTCTTGTTTTCTAAAACTTTTTATTTTTTTATTTAAATCACCATAATTATCTATTTGCAGATCCCCCCCCCCCTTTTTTTTTTTTTTTACTAGAACTTTGTAAGCTAGTGCACAGCAAAATGTCACTTTAAAATAGAAAATTGTATCAACCTTTTACACTATATTGTTTCTTTCATTTTTGTTTTGGCAACTTTATCTATCTATCTATCTATCTATCTATCTATCTATCTATCTATCTATCTATCTATCTATCTATCTATCTATCTATCTATCTATTTATCTATCCATCCATCCATCTATCTATCTATCTATCTATCTATCTATCTATCTATCTATCTATCTATCTATCTATCTGTCTGTCTGTCTGTCTGTCTATCTATCTATCCATCCATCCATCCATCCATCCATCCATCCAAATATAAACATTACTCTTTATATGCTTAATATAAAAATCTCAGGAACCTATCTACTTTGACTAGTTTTTACTTCTATCCACATATATATTTTTAGTGCTTCCTTTATTTTTTTTTTAGAAAAATATCTTTCATAAACATTTCCTAACTATTACAAACAATAATGTATACCTCTTAATTATAGTTTTTATTATTATTTTATTTTTTATTTTTTCAATTTCCTAAAATTCTTTATTCTTATTTATTTTTATTCCTAATTTAATATAATACTTTAACATGTTTTATTTCTACCTTTTATGCAATGAATTTTTAGCAAAATTAAAAACGAAACAAACTTTTAGTTGGTCTCATGATAATCAAAACTATATTTTTCAAATATAACCAAAATAAAACTTTGTAAACTAAAATATTCATTTAAATTTCCAATTAAAAAATTATCTTACATTTTCTAAATATTTGGTTTTATATTTTTATATTGTTTGAAGAAATACACAGTCATCCTGCAATATGTTACTAAATTTAAATAGTATGTAAAAACTTGCTGTTTAGTACATACAGTCTCTAAAAATTTCTCCCCAGACTATGTAATGTAGAAAGTGAAGGTATTTTTGAAATTATGAAAATTTTGTTTTTTACTGGTTCATTATTTGACTAATATTTGTTGAATACCTAATTACTTATCAATAATAATATGGTTATCTGTGTTATCTATTGGCTAATTATCTGAAAATATAATGCCAAATTTTCTTTTCAATCTCATTCTGCCTGAAAAAATGTATAGATTTTATTTAAATATGAGCCCTACTTCATGAACACAGCAGGTATATTCAGTAACATCTACATTATGAAACTTTTTTTAAAATTACTATTTGATATTGTTTTATTTAATGCAGTATTACATTTTTAAAATGTAATAAATTGTTTCCACTGACTTTTATTTGAAGCAAAGATTAACCATCGTTGGTAGAGTTAATGACTTTAACTTTTGTTGTAAAACCCTTGCTTCATTGAGATAAGTTTGAATGTATAAAAACATGTATTTACATTATTTTATATAAAGACACCACATCCAGTTAAATTTACATAAATTTAGTAGCATAATAAAGTGGTGAGTATATTCGTGAGAAATAAATGTCTGTCATCTTTATCACTTTGACTAGCACTCACGGCTTTCCTAATAATAAACCATTCGATTATTTTGTTTATAACAAAGCAAAACTCTCCATACAGTAGTATGATAACAATTATGTTCTAGTATAAGAGATGGTGATCATGTGATATTTTGTTTATAATTAACAAAAATGTTAAACTGATTCTAGGCCAAGTGTGGGTTTATTATGAAAAAAAAAAAGATCAAACACAAAGATTCATTGTTATTAATAAATCATATTTTTCTCTCCTTAAAGATTATTTAGATCCTAGGATTTTTCTAAGCAAAGATAATTATCAAGAAGTAAAAATGTAATACTTTAACTGTCTAATTTATAACCAAATTTATATTTTTTTTTTTCTAGTAAAATGAAAACTATATAAAAAAATACAAATACTATATACTAATTACAAAATGATTATATTCAAAAAATAATGCTAATATTAGAAAATTTTCAAGTTCTTGGATTAAAAAAATGATTTTATCGGATAAAGTTCTAATACATATGTGTGTATATATATAAACAGAGGTTTAATATGTTACATATATACCATCATGATAAGCTTAATCTAATGTTTAAATTTACCATCAGTGCTGCATATATTATAAAGTTTTATATCAATCAGGCAAAAATGAAAAGCAAATAGTAAATATCAAATTTAAAATAATTTAGAATAAAGGAAGCATAAAAGAAAAACTAAGCAAATTGAAATGTTTCTACAGAATTGCCAATCAACTTTTTATTTTAAATTAACAAAATGAGATATAATTATTAATTATTTTAATTTTGACAATTCAAAAAAAGTAATAGCAGCACTGAAATTGAAGAGCTTCTATTGCTGTTATCTGTTATGTTTGTTAGACGATTTTCTATTTATTTGACATTAAAAAGTAAAACTAAAATGTGTTTTAATTGAATTTAGTTCTAAATAAAATATTTACATATCCATATCTTTTAGTCAAATGTTAATTGAAGGATATCAATTATTCTACTTTTAAAAAATGTTCACTTTGCTTGTGTGATTTTAACATTTCATTACTTAATGTATTTTTTATCAACATTTATTATTGATGAAAAAAAAGGTGGAGAATCTTTTTTTCATTAAGATATATTTTTTAGCATGTAGTCTAAAATGAAGTTTTTTGTTTTGGTTATTTATTTCTGTTATTATTCTTTCCTTTATAAAGAAAAATTATTAATAAATTTTAAAAGTAGTTTACATTTTTATACTTATATTTTCAATATTTTTTTTTTCAAAAATATTAAGATTTATAGAAATTAGATCTTTTACATTAAAAATTAAAACCATAAAGAATAACAAATTAACTATAGAAGCTGTTTCAAAGCACATAAAGAAAAGATTCATTATCCTGAAGGCTATCTTAACTAACAAAATAAAATATTCTATATAGAATCATACAAAAACACAATCTATTCTAAAAAATGGTAGAACCATGATTCCAAGAAATTACACATACACTGTATATTATTTGAAATAAATCATGGTAATTGATAAACTTGATTAGAATAAAATATGTATTGTTTATTGAATTACTAGTAATAATACTTTTCAACATGTGCATACATACATAAACAAAAAGTCTAAGATAAATTCTATAATATTAAATATACTAATATATGTATATAAAAATATCTCTAGCTAGTTTATGACATATACATTATCTTAATAAGTAGCATTTAACAATAAAAAATTTGAAAAATAAATCTTATTAGGGTCACACAACATTAATGTTCCTACATGAATGACAATCTTACCATAATTTATGTATATTAACCAAATCATAGTGTTTATTTAATAAATTGTCTGTCATATTAATAAAATATGGTTCTTTGATTTTTCTTTACTTTAAATCATTTTCCATATGTAAAATAAAAAAAAACACTGTCAATCTGTCCACCACAAAATATTCCAATTAATTATATAAAAGTTCATGTTCATGAAATCTTTTTTTCAAAGCACATATTGACTCACCAGTATAACCAACTCCACATTAGAACACTACTTTATATATAATATTATAACTGTTGATTTTATCCACAGAACCTTTCCATTATATATAGATATATAAAACACAAATGCCTTTTACTATTAGTATGAAAATATAAATTGTGATTATAGTATAAACAATTTTTATAATAATAATATAATTATTAATAATAAATTGAAGAGGCACATTTAATATATTTTACTGAGTGTGCATTTATTCACTTGTTTATTGAAAATAAATTTTAAAAAAACTTACTGCACCATATTTTTATTTTTAAATAAAATGAATATTGAAGTGTCTGACTTCCATCATAATTAAATACTTTATGAGCAATATATTATAATGGATATATATATACATTACATTTAATTTTTTTTGTAGATACCTAATGATGAGTTAAATGCACAGACATTCAAAATGCACAAATAATGAGTTATTAATTTATTAATAAGTTTCATTTAAATATTGAAAATAAAATAAGCTTAAAGAATTTATAGAATCAAAGCAAAGATTCTAATCTTAAAATAAAACAATAATAAAAATCTTTTAATCTTAAAAAAAAAAAAGAAGAATTCTTTCTTAACAAAAATAAAATTACAAATAGGTCCTTAGGGCAAAATGATCATTAAAAAGGAGCTCTTACTGGCAGGTCATCCTCCCCGCAGCTTGCACAGAATGGCTCCAAATTGTTGGTTTTGCAGCAATGAAAGGTGCCTTTTATATTCATTTGACTCTTTGAATGGCTTATTTTTTTGCTAATTTGCTCTTTCATTCACTAAATCTCAGTTTTAGTGCATTTTTAACACAATTTCCTTATGTCTACCTTGTGCTTATCAGCAACTAACTACATCATTCCCCCGTGTTTGGTGAATGGTTCAACTGTTTATGGACCATAAAGGGTTTTATTTCCTCTTAGACATCTAAAAATATCTCCTACTCCAATTTCCTTGTCACTCAGAACTTGTTTATAAAGTTTTTTGTTCCAGTTATTTAGGGCATTTCTAATGACCTTTTTTCCAGACACCCCCTCCTCTGGAGTAACTAACTGCCTAAAATTCCACTCAATTGTCTCATTACTCAATTAAAATTATTAATAAGTTTTCCAGTGGCTTTTACATCAATATATTTAATTTTTCCATTTCAAAATTGTTTTCTTCATATTACTTTTCATTTTTTCAAATGGTTTAAAGATGGCCACTGCCCCTAGTGGCAAAAATGTGCAGTGATCTAAACCACATAAATTAAAACCTTCAAATTACCCAAATTTTATCCAAATCAAATTGCAAATAAAACTTAACTAAAAATATCATCACCAAAGAACTTATTTCAAAGTCTCTGTCTCCTTGCCCTCTGGATTTTCCTCCCTTTCAGACTGTGGTTTGCTCTATCAAAAGTAGAATGCAAGTCACAAAGAACAACACGACCAATCATAATGCCACTCCAAGGACAATGGAAAAAACTAAAATTCCTCATCTACAAAAGACAAAAATCAGCCTGTTGCATCTAAGCATAACTCAGAAATCTCCCCATCCATCCCTAAAACCTCTAAAGACTTAATATATAGCAATTCCTCCAAAGTTAATGTCACACTTGGATTATCTTATCAATTTACCAGGACAAACAAGCCTATCACATTGTTTTTTACCAAAGACTCTTCTTTTGCCTGGACTACACAACCTTTCCATATCCCCTTCTCATTTTATATGTATTGCCTTCCTTTTCACCATATCGTACTTGGATTTCATTTTGCCATGTAATCATCTTTTTGTAAACCTTTTTTTAACTTTTTTGTATTTTGTCTTCTGATGAATGAAAGCTTTTATCATAGAGAAAAAAAAAGATTACAAAATAGACAAGAGTTGAGAGATTGAAACAAAAGACTTGCTTTTCCTGCAGAACCAATAAAATACATATAGAAAATATGTCAGATGGATTCCTAGATAAGATGCTTCAGGACTATAAAAAGAAAAATTCAAAAGGAATATTATTAGAAGATTAGAATTTTTGAATTTTTTTATCATTGTTGACAAGAAAGGAAACTTAAGAGCTATTGTCACCATTATCAAAATGTAATTTGTTTAATCACACTGCCCTTGGACCAGCCAGCCAAAGGTGGCTTTAATATCCATGTATCCCAGGATCGAACCCCCATAACCATCTTCATAAATTATCATTATATGCAAAAAATGGCTCTTGCATAAACTCAGATCTTCATCATGAAGAAATGAGCCCAGAGAAAGGAAAGTATAAATTATTAATAATAAAAATGAACTATAAACTCTCTTTAATTTAAAATCTCTGAACTTTATTTTCATTTAAATATGAATTATAGACTTTCTCTCCTGATCAAATCTGAACTTTATTTTTATAAACTATGCAATTTTAAAAGTTTTATCTAAAAGTTAAATGTAATCTTTTTAAAATATGTATTATATTTTTTACGCTTAGTATAAGGTCTGATAGTAATAGGGCAGGAGTTTGTGACTGCAAACATAAATTTAAAGATAAAATTAAACAAGTATCATTACACCTGGGTCTCTTTTTACACGGACTTATTTAACATGATTTTGAAGTTATGCGATTCGTGTTTCACCGGAAGTCAAAGTCCGATAATGCGCTATTACTTTAAATAATAATTTTTTTTGCACTCATGTTATATTGAAAGTAATAGCACATTATTGAAATTAGACTTTCAACTTAGTAATTTCAATATTTTCAGTGCTTTATAATAGTAAGAATTTATGCAATAATGAAATTAAAATCATGACTTCCACATTTTATGTATACACACATTAAATTTTACAAGATTATAATGTAAATTTGTTCAAACATTGTGCATGTTAATTTTGCATTTTAAATCACATTCTGTTTTTGCTTTTTAAAAAAGAACATTTAATAAATTATTAATCATTTAGTGTCTGCAAGTTTATTTTTAAAAGATGAGTAATAGCAGTGGGCACAATTAAAATTGAAATTAAAGACAAAAATAAGAATTTAATTTTTAGTTGTTAGATTAATTACTAATTACATTGTCACCAGAAAACCATTAATTAACACAACCTGAGAGTGACATTGGTGTTAGTTGTATTTCATCTTGTGAAGAATCTGATTTATTTATCAGTTTGCAAACGAACCTTTTTACTGGCAAATAGCGATAATAATTAAAACGTGTATAAAAAATATAAATTACTATAAATTATGCATAAAAATATATTATTTTGAATAAAATTAAATATTATAGTTAAAAAAAGTTTGTCTTGTATCAATTTTTTTCAAATTTGAAATTTTTTATTAGTCATATTTTATTTCTTTATTTTTTTTTGCACGAATTTTAAAGTAAATTTTACATTGGTGCTTTGCTTTTACATAAGTTTTGAAAAATCACAGTCCATATCCCCCCTTTTCAAGGTAAGTTACATCTATTTTTGCACAATTTCATTTGCACATGTTTTCTGAGGAACCTATCTATCGTGTAAAACGAGACCCAGGTGTATTTGTGCAATATTGGATTTTAAAAATTGATCAAGTGCATTATTTGATTTTAAAATATGATAAATACATTATGTGATTTTAAAATAAGTTTAATACCTTAAACTAAATATTTTTTAAAAGAATAAACTAAATTATTAAATTGACTTAAATTTAAGTTGGATGTAGATGGCTGCTTAGACTCATTTAAGTGTATGTTAGTTTAAGGAGGTTTTGATTTCAGAATATTTGTATTGTGGTTGTGTCGATGCTGGTAAAGGGATACATAAATGTTTATATCCATGTAAAGTGAAGAGTGTTAGCATACAGGGCATTGTGTCCAACTGAATGCATGACCCCAAAGATGTAGTCATCACACTGCAATGGACATGAAATACTTATCCACTGTTGATTTCCTTTCACTCTATGGATAAGGACTATAAGTCAGTAAAGTTAACCATTCTCCCTCCATACATAGCATTTCTCTTTAATATTTTATATACATGATTCCTTCACCAGACAGATGCACATTCCTGTACTGGCTGAGGATCATCTCTTTTAAATAATATCACATTGCAGATGCATATTCCTGACAGCATGATTTTATACTAATCTCTTCATATTGCATTGGTTGCATCTGTATATCAGGAAGCAATCATTGGTTTAGCTATGAACTTTTAGCCTGGAATCAAATGTTTCAAAAATCATTTAAGTAATCTATCTATGCTCAACATTTTAAGATTAAAAATTAAAGTTAAAAAATAATAAAACCTAAAGCAAGGCCA
>JAQFVV010008371.1:0-32869 GCA_028023455.1 Epiperipatus broadwayi
CATCAGAAGATGGAAGAATGGATGGAACAAACTCATGTAAAAGGATCACTTGCCGTCAAAGAGATGAAAGTAGAATATCCACAACAGAACGTGATAAAGCATGAAGATCAATTAGGAGATTTCCAAGTAGTCCAAGGAGAAATTAGTGATCATCTTTATGAGACAGATAATAAGGTTAAATATGAATATGAGATATTGGCAAGAAAGGGATCTCCAATATGGAAATATCATTCGTGCGGTGTTAAGGAAAAGAGAAGAAAATGTTTCCAAACTGAGTGCTAAAGAATAAGTCAGTATCAAATAAGGGAAGGACTATTACATATTAGGACAAACAAAGAAGACAATCTATGGAAAATCGTGGTACCACACTGCATGAGGAAACAAATTATAAATGCAACTCATCAAAGTCTTGGACATTATGGACCCAGAAAAACAGAAGAGGCAGTAAGATGAAGGTTTTATTGGCCCGGAATGTATGCTCAAATTTTGACCATATTAAGAGGGTGTTCCTTATGTGCAAAATCAAAGCACCTTACGAAATTGTATGCAGGGACAGTCATTCCTATTGTTGCTTCCAAGTCAAATGAATTATTGGATATAGATCACTACGGTCCTTTGCCCAGATTTTGACGCTTTCAGTATCTGTTAGTTACTTATGATGTTTTCTCTAAATATGTTCAAGCATATCCAGTACCATGAGCAGATTCCAGAAATGTGATTCAGGTTTTACAAAACAAACAATTCCCTGAAGTAGGTAAACCTGAAATTTTGCTATCAGACCGTGGTTCCGCATTCACATCCAAGGAGTGGAGAGCCTGGATTCTTCGACAAGGACTAACATCATCTCACATTGGTTCGAAACCCCCAATATAACCCATGCGAGCGTGTAATGATAGAGATAAACTGACTATTCTGAACCTATACTTCTGAGAATCATAGAGGTTGGGTCAACAATACCAAGAAGATAACAGATTTTATTAACCAATCAGTTAATGAATCAACAGGTTTTACGTCAAGGCGTCTTCACTTTGGCAAACCATGCCCGGAGATTTTCAAATCCTTACCAAATGAGGATGTTTGTATTGATCAAAAATGTGACCAGCAACGTGCTCGATCAAGATTAGCTCATATGGCCAAAATTAGAATTAGGAAGGTGCATATTCCTCATCATAGATTTTGTGAAGGAGATCAAGTGTGGCTTAAAGTTCCTAAGTGCAGTAATGTCACATGCCAAGAGTTCCACAAATTTTTCCCTTTGTATAAAGGTCCTTATATAATTAAGAAGAAATGTGGGGAAAATGCTTTCCTTTTAAGAGAAGAAGTAATTAAAGGCACTTACAATGCATGCCAATTAAAGCCATATATACCGCCTGACACAGGGAAAGAATAGTAAAAAGTGTTTGAGATATTAGGAGGGACCATTGATTTTTAAAAGGATTTAAGAGAATAGGAAGATTCCAATTAGTACATTGTGGTTAAAATTTCATGAAGTGAGACATAAACATAGTAGTGGGGAATAGACAGACTAGTTTGCTATTATTAGTTGACCATGTGTTTCTTTGCCACTTGGAATAACAATTTTTAAAGGTATAAGTAAAATCATTTTTTTTGTTAACAAATTTTTTTTTGTTTGTTCCTCTAATTACGGGAATGTGAAGTGGTAAATCTGTAGTACATATTTAACTTCACTGCCTGATGACATTACATATCTTTAAAGTAGAGTTTGAACCTGTTTATATGTTTATTTGGTCATCCAGGGATGTTAAGAACACACATATACACATATCACTTCCACCCTGTTTATTTAAGAAAAGGTTATGTGTAACCAGTTGAATTATTATTTTAGCTTAAGTATATTTTATTTTCAAGCTTGTAAATTCCCATCACTTAGATAATTGTGTATGTACATATATGTATTACAGATATAAAAATAAATACAATTAATGTAGAGCTAAAGCAATGCCAGAAATTCTAAAAAGTATTATTACAATTTAAAAATGTCATTCTCATTTCAAGTCAAACCAAAAATCATATTTTAAAGTTATTTGCAATTTTAAAAATACGTTTAAATAATCTGCTTTCTGGAACGTATTGTTTACATCTTCCAATATTGCTAAATTTCAAGTATAGGAGAAGCAGAAGTTCTAGGAATGCACGGAAGGAGTTCAAATCACTCTTCTCTCTGGTATTTGTGTAGAGAGTGGAAACAATATGAACTGTGAGTAAAAACAATTTGCCTCCCTGATCTTAAATAGTCTCTGTCCTGCCTTCTGCTATGCCATCGATACTTGAGAACTGTTATGTCTTACTGTAAAAGAATATTGGAAGATGCCTACCATTATTTTATTAATATTGTACCTTGCTAAAACTTCGTATACGTTATTATAAGTGGCCACCATAACTTCTAAAGGTAATCCATTTTGCCGAAGAATGAACTCTTAATTCTCCTCACTTCATTTCTTCCTAAATCTTAATTGTAATCAGAATGTAATCTTTATTTATTTTATAACTGATTATAAACTTAATTATCATTAAATTTGTGATTTTCTCTCTTAAGTTTTAAACTTGTTCTTTGAAACGCTAAGCACAGAATTATGTACTTTAAATCTATCATTAGCTTTTAAAGTTTCACACTCTAATTATTTTATTTCATGTGGCAAAACTTATTTTAAATATATATCTTATTAAATTAGTTTTAGTGTGCTAATGTTTTAATCTAGCGAACTGATATTATTTCAATCATCATTTCGATATTTTTGGAATATTTAAATAGTTAAACGTAAAATTTCTTATTGAACGCTGTTCGCTCGGTTAAATATTTTGAAATTATGCTTAATGGCGGATTGTTTAAAAATCATATCACTATTGATATTTAAATGCAATTTATGTTCTTTTAATAAATTTGATTATTAATATATTTTAATAACTATTTATTACTTATACGCCATTAAGAGTTAAATTAATTATAATATATTGTCATTTAGGAATACTTGGGCTTGTTAAATAGGAAAAATAATATTTTTCCCTCTTCTATATTCGACATCCTAAATTTATTAAAGTTATCCATACGATGCTGAGTGGGTTATTATTTTATCATAACATTACACATGCTATTATTGCTTTATTTAAGCTTAAATTATTTCATTAGTCATTGAGACTTAAGCCATATTCGCATTGCTTACTTATGATAGCATTCTAAAGAATTATATTTGCTTTATCATATTTACTCATCCGAAATCCGGATTTTCTTCACGTAACTCGTATAGGAATGAGGTTTGGTATAACCGATCTCAGGATAAACATTAGAGTATTAAGGCTCTGCATGTGACACATTGGAGGGTGTGCCATGGAATCCTTACCACTCATATTTTTGAATATCACCTTGTGATAAATACAAGCAGAATCATATATGTGATAAAGCCTTCCAGTCCAAAGACAGACATCTTCTCCATTTTAAACGCTGTCATTATAATTAGCACTGCGAGTTCTTTTATGGGTAGTTCTCATATTATTTATAAGATGTGGCGCAGTAATGTTTATAAACCACTCATTTTATAATTAGTCGAATATTTTAGGATTGTCACGGTAAAGCTAATTTAGGCTAACCCATTCCTCATTTGTACAGGCCCAAATATGCTCATAAACGATAAATTATTAACTATCATATCAAGAGTAAACCGCTCTTTAGAGATGAATTTGTAAATGTTCTTATCATTACTTAAAGTAATGATCACCGCATTGATAACATTAATTTATTATTATACTACAACTCATTAGCATACTAAATCAGTTGCTTATATGCAAAGTAATAACCGCATTAAATCTGTGCTATGTTTTCTAATGTAAATTAAATTGTTTATATTTATTAAATTATTATGTTTTAATAATTACTCATGCGTTGTGTCTTACTGACTCTCACTCATTGAATTCCATTAAATATTTATAATAGTGTTCTTGCTCATTCTGGATGGATACTATTTTATAATTCATGTTTCTTTTGCAATGCTAGCTGTGTGCAATTCATTTAAAATTTATAAGTTTTCCCCTTATATAAGATATTTGACTGAGCCAATATTTGGTATTTATTTACATTAATTACCCTATAGATCTCATGTTTCTCTGCTGTGTCTCTGGGACCAGAATGAATAAAATTTCATGTTATCATCAGAAGTGTTGTTTATAATGTTATAGTTTTAGAGAAGAGCAAATAGGGCAGAATTCATGATTGCTCCTGACCTGTGTATCTTGGTCATGAGTGGATTTAGGGTACTTTTGCTTAGATTATAAACCTTGTTAAATGAACATACAATTCTGACCATTACAACCTGGACCCAATCTGTTTGATGTGCTATTACTAACACTTGAATGTATTTGGAATATTTAAATAAAGTTAAAATTTTTCTAAAAACATTCAATACTCATATTAGATTATGAAAATAGTCCAAACAATAAATACAACTAAAATACCATCATCACAAACCTTTAGGAAAACATTATCACAAGAAGTGTCTATATGGAATAAAACCTTCATGGAAAAATAATATAGTATAAAATTGAAGAAAAAGAAATTCAAAAAATTAATTTAATGTAGAAAAGCCAAAAATATTACAAGATTGAAAATAAATGGATTCTAATAACTATCATATTGCAAGTTAGTCATTAAAAAGATCATGTATTTAAAATTAAAATACTATTAACTGACACTTCATAATTTGAAAAGCTTATTAACATTAAATTAACTATTTGAAATAATTTAGGATCAATAAAAATATTTCATATTCAAATATTTAATTTTTTAAATGAAGTCATAAAACATAGCTTTGCAAACTTATATTAGTAATCCAGTTAAAATAATTAAATTAATCGATACTAATTTATTTATTATAAAAATATATTTGAAAATAAAATTGACTAGATTACTTTTCTTATACATGTCAAAGCTTTCATATTTTATTATATTCGTATTTATTTATTTAATCATTAAAAAATATTATTACTAAAACTATTTTTTGCATGAAACAATTTCAATTTTTCTCTCAAATATTCTTTTTTGATATACATGTACATACAGAAAAATACGTTATCATCTCTGAACTCATAATTCATGCTCCAAACTAAGACTAATGCCTAGAGATAAATGTATACAAAGAAGTTGGGCAAGAGGAATATTTTTAATAAAATATCAAAATTGGAAAGAAATAAAAATCCTTATGCTGCTCTTCCACTAAATAATAATCAGAAAATAATAATAATTCTTTACAACAGCTATATACAGTAATCAAATAATTTTATACATAAAAAGCTTTTTTCAGCATTCCTTAACGTTAAATAGATTAGTAACATCTGAAAACCGCACCAAAGCAGGTGCTGAAAAAAAAGCTTTTTATGTATAAAATTATTATTTGATTATATAGCTGTTTGTAAAAAATTATTATTATTTTCTGATTATTATTTTATTGAAATAAAGTTTCTCAATCTAAAAGGTTATATTGTGGTACTATTTAGAATGTGTTGCTGACTTTGTGAAAATAAATGAAAGCCAATTTTATTAATTATTGCAAAAAGTTTCTGGTACATTAATCTTAATAATTGAACTCTAGAAACACGATGATAATCATATGGTTAGCATTGCATAATTTTTAATTTTGATTTTCAATGAAAAAGTTGTTTGAAGTGAATATATCTGAGTTCATATGTGGATTTTATCTTAAACTGCTTTATGTTATATTCCAATGTGTGTGTATATATATAATACATTCTTTATTTCTTTTCTGTACTATTTTAGAAAATTATAGATATTCAGTTTTACTGAGTTTTATAACAAATATTTTCTTATTGTTTCTGCCTTAAACAGATATTTAATAATTTTAAATATATTATCATTTGTTTTATTAATTTTATTCACATTGATCCATCTCGAAATTTAATATTTTAAAATGATTTATATTTTATAGATTTTATTATTTGAAACAATAATTATGAAGTTTAGAGATATTAAACGAATATACAAGTACATTAATTTTAATTTGATATATAATAATTTAAATGTTTCCTTTTTTATGAATACATTTAAATCAGCCAACATGGCGTCACAAAGATATATATAAATTACAATTTCTACAGTGCAAACATTAATTAAAAGTTTAACAGTTAAAAAATTAGATTAAAAATTGAATACTATGTGAATACATATAATACATATGTATTCTCAACTTTGTATAAAATGTAAAAACAAAAACAATAACAACATTCAATTCTAGGTTAAAAATTTATTTTCATTAATTTCAAAAATAAATTATAAAAAAAAAATAGAACTGTCAAGCGTTGTTGGCCTAGTGGTTAGCATAGCTGCTTTCCAAGTAGCTGGCCCGGGTTCACTTCCCGGTCAACGCATTTGACATATGAAAAAAAAAAAAAAACAGAACAGATTTTAATGGTAAATCATATTCCTTTAATTATTATATATGAAGAAATAAAAAATTATGTGATCAGTTTTTTATCCACAAAACATTTTTATAAGAAATCAAACCCATTCTCAAGGTAAGTAAATGTTCCAAATGTCTATATAGTTCAGAAACAATGAGAAATAATTTTTATCAAGTTTATTTTTAATGACAAATAGTAAATAAAATGCAGTGGAATCTTCTAATGTCAAATGGCTATTTATTTTATTAAAATAATAAAAAAAGAAAATTATTTGATCAGTTTTCTATGCAAAATAATTTTTATAAAGAAATTAAATCAATTTTTAAGTTATACTAATTTTCCAATTATCTGGTTGTTCAGAAACAATAAAATTACAAGCCTATGCTAAAAGTTTATTTTAATAATAAATGAAAGATAAAATGTAATATCAACTTCTAATGTCAAATAATTATTTTAACTGATATTAAAAAAGCATATTTTCTTTATCTGTAATAAATTTTCATAAAGAAATTAAATCATTTTAAAGCTATAGAATCTACATAAGCTAAAAATCAAGAAACTACTTTTTTAAAGAAAAGTTTATTTTCGATAAGAAATGATACTGATAAATGTTTTAAAGTGGTGGCTTCTAATGTCAGATTCCTAAATTATTACATCAGCCAAGATTAAAAGAAAAAAGACAGATGATCAGATTTTAACGATCATAATATATATAAATTTAAAAATGTTAAACTGATTCTTAAATTAATAAACATCACATAAAATCCCTATCTTAAATTGCGTAAAAAGCAGCAATTTTCTATACAGTATTTTTCAAAACAAAAAATACTGTATATGCTAAAAGTTTATTTTCAAAAACAAATGGAACAGATTTAATTTTCAGCCAAGATTTAAAAAAAACATGTAATCAGATCAAGTCTTGTAGCACATTTTATAAATAAATTAAACTACATACTATATAAAAATCTTAATTTTTTATACAATAATTTTTTAAAAGTAAAAAGTTTGTAATATTTTATGCGAAAAATTAATTTAAAAAAAGCCTAAATGTGGCCAAATAGTTTATTATCATATTTTTTTAATAAAATATTTTAATTCATTTATAAGTGTATACATATGTATTTATTTCCAAGACTAAAAGCCAAAATCAAACCATTGCAATTGCATATTAAAACTAGATGTGAAATGTTGGACTATTTCCACCATCTTTGAATGAATGTTGAATGTATAGAAAATTTTAAACCTTATTTAAACTTTTCAAATACAAACAACTTGTTTGTAATAACACACAATTAGACAACACAGGTTAGTAATTGCATAATATTTTGAGTAGTATTGTTCTCCACTCTTCTTCAGATGTTGCTGGCCTGATATACACAATCACAGTATTCCATAAAAGTTGAAATTGAACTTGCACATTTAGATTCTTCAATATAGAATTTAAGGCAGATGCCCTAACAAATTAAGATATTCTGTCAAAGGCAACAGATAATAGAAATTTGATATATATGAGGGTTGGTTCAAATAAAGTTTAAAATTTACTATACATTCAACATTCACTTAAAGATGATGAAAATAGTCCAACATATCATATCTAATAATAAATCATCATCACAAACTTTCAGGCAAATATTAAAACTATTTAAAAAATGGTTACAAATTCATTTTTTCACAAGATTACATAACTAATTTGATATAAAAATATATTCTCAGAATGCATTTTCTTACTATAAAAAAGTTAAATTATTGAAAAACCATGTGATTATTTATTTATTATTTAATTTCAACTCTATATAAAATATAAAACCAAACTTTTAAAAATTCTGTACTGAATATTATTTTCAAAATGTAAACAAAAAATAATTTTCAAAAAACTTATCAGGTTGAATTTTTTTATCACTTAGTAATGCTAAATTTCAAAGAAAAATCAATAGATAATGAATTTAAATGCCATATTTTTATTTCAATGTGTGTTTTTTTTTTGCTTAAATATTTTTTTAAAGCAACAGAGATATATACTAATAGAAATATAAATAAATTATCTTTTTAAGAATTTCTCTTTTGATCATCATTTGAGTGATATACAAAACTGGTGAAACTTTTTATTATAGAAGAGTATTTGAAGTTTTGTCACATACCAATACAAAATTTCTTTATAATTAAGTAAATATAAATAATAAATTTAAATTTTGTTATTTTATTTTTTATTATCTTTTTAAAGTAATATTCATGCTAGTTAATTACATTTAAATTACATTAACACATTACAGTTCATTTTTAAAGATTTTTAATTTTACTAATATTCTTATAAGTTTATATTTGAATGATTGTGTATCTTTTTGAAAAAAATATGAATCTTAACTCAATTTTGAATTAAAGATTTTGGATTAAAGATGGTATATTTGTGTTCTCTGTGTTTTTCTAGTTTTGTGACAACACATATCTTAGAATCTTTTATTAGATGATAATTTCTTGTGTTGAATCTATTAATTACAATCTTGATATACATATTTTATATTAGTAGCAGTATAAATCAATACTACCACATCTTTATTTGGATACTTTAATATCCACTTCCAATTTAAATTTATTTCAAAAAGAAATTCAAAATATACAATTTTTATTTTTTCTCCAATATCCCAATTCTATGATTTCTTTCATTTTTATCATCTTAACCAAACTTACCCACATCCTTATCATCCTTTAACTGATCTACAATTCTATAGTTAAAATAGATCTTAAAAGTTTCAAAATCATGTTTAATTTGGTGAAAATAATTAGGTACATATATATAATTTTTTTCATCTACAGTATATGAACTCATGACATAAATATAAAATATTTTTATTTGGTATTTTCCATTAAATCAAACAACTAATCTTGATATTCTGTCTGATTTATCGTTAATCTCTATAAAATTGTTTATCTATAATTTATTTATAATGCATTTTGTTTCGCTATTTTTTTTTTTATGTTTGCATATAATTAATTCATGTCTAATTTTCACTTTTTTTCTAATTACACAAAGTTCGACAATGTTCTATTTAGTCTCAGACATTTTTATCCAATTTATTCACTCTTTTTTGTCTTGAAAATATTATATAATTGTAGTATATGGACAGTCTAGTTTTCTTACATGCAGATAATAAATATGCCAGTGATATACTAGCATCAACATTTAAAAACAAACCACTTTTTATTGTCGGCAACTCAATTTTTTTTAAAGAAGATTCAAAGATAAGTAGATAGTTATGCATCTGGGCATGAATTAATTGCTATTAAATGAGAATTTTCAAAAGAAAACATAAAGCAAATAGAAAATGCTTGCAAGACTACAGCGTAAAAATGCATGAATAAAAACTGTATTTAATTGGATTACATAAACAAGACAATGAACGATGTAAGATAGAGAAGTTTTAGAAAGTACAAAGTAGGTACCTAAACAAATTGGTTTCAAATATTTATGTAAGAAGATGCATAGATATATAGAGCATATATTGCAGATTGATGACGCTTAAATGAGATAAAAAAATCAAGTAAATAATTGATTAAGAAAAATAATATAGGTTTACATAGTAAGAATATAAATGAAAATAATTTATAATTATATATATGTAAAGTATAAAAATATTATATGATAATATTTCAGGGAGTAAGACCAAAAGTTTTGAATGTCACAAAATAAATTTAAATTTAGATTGGGGATTGATTTATGACGGGGATATAAGGGCAAATATAAAATGTTTGTTTTTGAAATGTTGAATTATTAAAAAAAGATGATACTGGATTTTGGAGAAAAACCCAAATTTTTATGGTGGAAAACATTATGCCGAGGAAATGAATCTAATGAAATATCTTTTATTAAAATAATATTGAAAAAGAAGAGAAACGAAGTTATTCGGTAAGAAGAGATGTAAAATACATATTTTTATAGTCTAAAAGCTTCAAAGAAAGAAAAATCAGGATTTTAAAACATTATGTAAAGAGAAACTCTTTTACCTCACTTCTCATCATTACCTGATTAAAAAAGTCTTCAATAAAGAAAGTATTTTTGAAACAATGTGTAAAATAAATATACATATAAGAAATATGTTTAATTACGTTTAATTGAGTTATTCTTATGTAAAAATTTTATTCTGTTTTTTAAAAACAATTTATTAATCTAAATTAAAAATAAAAGTAGTTATTTTAATAGGATTTTATTATCAATATTTTTTGAGTATATAAATCTTATTTCTTCAATAGTTAATGCTAAATCTAACCAGAAAGAAATGTAAAACAACTACCATCACGATATAAACATTGTTATTATCACTATTAATTGTCTGACAGAGAAAAATAACTTCTAGAGGAGTATCATAATGATCAATGTTACCTTGATTAACTAAATATGATAAAAATTTTTTACAATTGAGACAATTTTTTGCAATCACCATTTTGCATACTATAAATATTATGTAATTGAACATGATATTTAACAAGATTATCCAAATTTAAATACAGTGAATTTATAAATTATATCTATGACAGTGATTACATCTGTTTTTACTCAAAAATCAATCATATAAATAGCTCTTAATTACTATATTCTAAATAACACCAGACGATTACTATTCTTTATGCTTACACAAACCAATTCTCCATACAGTAGCTAAGATCTAGTTGCAGTGCTCTCAGATCAAAAGCTCCTCACTGATGAAAGCCACAAGCTAGAAACTAGTCTGGGGATATTGGGTGAGTAAGCATTAGGGAGGGATTTTATACACAAACCCATCGATTATTATGGCTTGCACTGAATGGTGCTACTGTATGGAGAGTTTTTAGCTATATGTATATTCTAAATACTCACACTATGGATTTTGAATATTTGATCTTTAACTATGCAAAATTGGCAACATCTGGAATGAATCTGAGCTTGATTCTAGTCATAATATAACTGAAACTATGATTATTCAAAAATTAAATTCTTTTCCAGACAATATACATCCTGGGATTCATGGTATTCCCAGGTTTGTCCTTCTTCATCTTTCATTTTTTACAGCTCCAATAGTTCATAATATGATTGATATTCTAGCTAATGATTTTGTGAATATTCCTGATCTCTATCCGGTGGCGATGGTCCCTTTTCTTAAGAAGAAATTAACTCCTTCTCCATTATCTAATATTCGTCCTATTTCTATGACACCTCTTTTGATAAAGACTATTGAATCTATTGTTAAAGATCATATACAAAATAATATTTATCTTCATTTATCAAAATTTCAATTTGCAAAGAAGGGTCATTCAACAACTGAAGCTGTTCAGCTTTTTCTTCTTCTTATTGAGTATATTAGGCGTCATAATAAATCAAAACCTGTGGTCGTTCAATTGGACTTCACATCAGCCTTTGATTGTGTTCTGCCTTCTGTTTTGTTTCAGATTCTTCGGGATTATCAGGTTCCTACTCCATATGTCCGTATTATAGCCAATCTTCTACTTAACAGGTCCATCTTTACTTCATTGGATGGTAAACTTGCAGATGGTTTTCGTCCGCATCTCTCAGTGCCACAGGGATCTCCTCTTGCCACATTATGTTTTATTACATATTTAAATCCATTACTTTTACAGATAGAATCTAAACTGCCTGGTATCTATGTTCCTGCTCTTAAACAGACTATTCATCATATTTCTTATGTTGATGATGTCTCTGTCTTTCTTCCTGATAAATCTTTTCTTCCAGCTTTGTTGCAAATATTGGACTCTTTTTCTAATACTTTTAATCTTCATATTAATGTTACAAAATCTGCAATGTGGAAAATTAAATCTGGTTTATCAATTATTTCCACTTTCACAGCCAAGCCTCAGTCTTTCCTTGGTTTTCCAATAGTTTTATCTCGTTCAGTAATTACAAGGCAGATTCAAAATATTATTCTTGATAAAACAAAAAGGATAGTTACATCGCTTGTTAATATAAATATTTCACTTATGGGTAAGGTTACACTCTTGAACTCTTTGGTATATTCAAGGCTTAGTTATTATTTACCAATTATTAGGCCAACAAAGCATTTTGAGAGGGCTATAAATTCGCTTTGTTCAAAATTATTTTGGAAAAATAAGATCGTAGCCATCAGTATTGCTAAAATTCAAATGCCAAAGCTTTTAAATGGTCTAGGTTTGCACTCGGTCTCAACTCTATATCTTCAGAGATCTATATCTTTTCTTCGTGTAACTTGTCTAAAGCTTGCTCAGTTATCCCTTCCTTTGGTTATTGATCCTACAGATATGCCACCTCCATTTTCAAGTTATTGGATTGCTGATTTATGGAAGTCAGTTATTAAGTCGATACCCTCGGTTCAAGTTGCGCTTGATGGGAAATTGACATTCTGGGATGTTTATAAATTAAAATTTCCACATTATACTCCTCTTTTGACTTCATTAGGTGTTTCAAATAAAGTTCTCTTGCGTAAAATGAAACTTCTTTTCATTGAAGCAAGACATGTTGATTTTGTACTTAAATTAAATTTAAATGCGCTCCCAACAAGTTATTTTTTAGTGACCAGCAGAGGCTTCATTAGGATTTCGTCTCAGTGTCAATTGTGTAGATTATATGATGAGACAATTCTCCATATTTTCTATATCTGTCCTGCTCTTAAGTCGATTAGGGACTTTATTGTTGCAAATATCTCTCTGGATCTTAGGGATGCTCTTTCTGTTTCTAACACTCTTAAGAAGGGATCGTTTGCAGCAATAAGATTATCTATCTTTATAACATTTTCTTTATGGTTGACACGTTGCAGACTCATCTTTGGTCATTCTCAGGACTCGGCTCTAAGTGTCTTTATTAAGCTTCTTGATCAAGTCAAGCAGCGAGACTCTCTGCTTTCGCCTGTGAGTCTTCATGATGATACTTGGGTGAAAGTTTTATTTTCCTCTTAATCTTATTAAGATACACTTTTCTCTACATTGACTTTTTCAAGTTTCATTCTGAATGCTATGTAAATTTTTATAAAGTTTAACTGTATATTACTATGTTACTATATTTAATAAATATATTTTAAAACAACAAAAAACTCTGTTGGCCATTTGAAGCTAAAGATTATCATTACCAAATACAAAGTATTTAAATTTAGTCTAAATCAAGCATAGGAACCATGAAATTAATTTTCATGATTTATAAAACAAATATCACATGACCCCGGCTTACATAATACGTGTATGTAGCAAATTTAGTTCTTCTATTAACTTCAGACACCTAGTTTAATCTTAAGTAATTAACAGATGCCAGATGGTTAACATTGCTATTCTATTTTTATGCCTAGACTAATTTCTAGCTTTTATCAGTGAGGCATTTATTTATAACCCAAGATTGCACTACCAGAACTGAAGTAGAAGGAATAGATTTGTTGTATAAAATGTAAGATTTATTGCGAAAAAATACCACATAAAATAAACAATTTTTCCCTTTGGTATCCAATATAAATTAGCACTCGTTACCCCCCCCCCCTCCACAAGAAATAAAAACAATAAAAAAAGCAAGCAAACAAAACGCTCTATTGGAGATCACATGTCGCTTTTTTCTTTTTCGATTAATTTTTTTAAAATTAGCATGAACTTCTTAATTAAAAAAAATTTGACGCAGATCAATTTTTAATTTTGTGTATGTCAGGTAAAACAATAGAACGATTTATTTTATTAAAAACTAAAAGTTTAATTTTATATATTCCTTACAACTAATAACAAACAACTTACCGATAAATCTAATGAATAAAGTTTTATTAACAAGTTAAAAATTTATGACCATACAAATTAAAGATAGACAAACAATATTTTATTTCTAGATTTTAATAGTATAGTTTTTATTAATAATATTGCTAGAAAAAATATTTTTATTAAATCATTATATCTATATAACATTTTAATTTCTCTTAATTGAAATAGAAGTTTCTAATATTAATTCAAATGGATATAAGTGGTGCTATATTATAAATGAGAGATTTTCCGGGTAGTTGGAGTAATATAAGAGTAAGGCCATTATTTAAAGGAAGGGTAAGGATCATAGAAAGTTAAACAATTATAGAGCAGAGCGATAGCGGTAAAGTCAGTGCTATATAAAGTTTTCTCATATATGGTGGCTGGAAGGGTTGCAAAATGGATGGAAAAAAAATATAGTGGGAGAAATGCATCAGGTAGGTGGATAAGAAATAATTTATTTGTAGTTACACAATTTATGGATATGAGTAGGAGTACAGGTAGACAGTTATATATGGTTTTTATGGATATAGAAAAGGTGTATGATAGAGTAAATAGAAATAGATTATGGGTAACTTTAGTAAATTTGGGAATGGATGGAGTTTTAGTGAATATTATTAAGAAATTATACAAAAATAATTACTATACTATCAATTAAGGAATATAGAATCAGTTAAACTTAAAAATGGGGTGGGACTAAGGCAAGGATGTCTTCTGTCACTTATTTAGTTTTTGTTGTATTTGAAAGAAATGGAGAGAGTAATTACTAGAAAAAGAAGTAGAGATATCATTAATATGTGGCAAGGGAGTATATACATTCTTGAGTCTTTTTATTTGTGGATGATTTTTTTTGTGTGCAGAAAAAAGAAGAGAAGATATAGAAGTTATGCTGAGGACATGTGCAAAGGTGAGTAAAGAGATGTGGATTAAATTTAGTGAAGAAAAATTAAAAGTAATGATGATTAATACTGTGGAAAGAGAAGACAAAGAGTTTTTACTGGAGGATATAAAGTTAAGTGTGGTGAATAGATATAACTATTTGTGAATCATTTTAAGTAATGTGAGAAATTGTTTGAATGAATGGGAGAAAGAATTGATAGATGAAGCAGAGAAAAGAAAGGGATTGATAAAGAAATTAAATTAAGAGTGTCCTTGTATAATAAATATTATGTGGCTAAATGTGTGGAAGGGAGTGGCAGTAGCAGGTTAATGTATGGTAATGATGCTTTATATGTTAGTAAAGGGGTATTATATTTCTTAGAAAAAGTACAAAGAGAAGTAGGAAGACATGCATTAGATGCAGAAGTATGGATGGCAAAAGAGGAAATTCAAGGAGAAATGGAATGATCAAGTTTTTATATGAAAGATGCAAAAAGCAAAATGAAAATGTTCGGTAGATTGCAGTTTATAGATGGTAAAAGAATAGCCAAAATAGTACTTAATTGGGTTATAAATAAAGGAGGCAATAAGATTGGTGTGAAAGGTAATGTGATAGCCAGAAGATTTAGATAAAGAATTTATGTCAGTATACTTATACAAAAGGTGGGATGATTGTGTTAGGAGAATTGTTGAGTGTTATAGTGTTAAGAAATAGAATAGAAGAATAGATGCATTAATAAAGAATAGAGAGTTGGAGAGATGGAGAGTTAGAGTTGAAAGTAAAAAGTGTTTAAATATTTATAGAAGTAAACCGAATATTGGGTGTGAATTAATTTATGATAATAGCAAGGAAAGTAGTTTCCTGTTTAAGGCTCAAATGAGATGTTTTGCAACAAGGAAATATACACATAAATGAAAAAATATGGGTAATTTAGTCTGCAAGTTGATTAGGCATATGTTAATTGAATGTAAATGTCTGAAAGCAGAACATATACAAATAATAAGGTTGTGGAAGAATAAATATGTCAAAGTGATTATACAGAAAGTGGCATATTGGTTTTTATACTGGGTTTGGGAATAGATAAGGAAGGTTTAGATATAAATGTCATGAAGTCAGCAATGATTAGGTTGTGGAAATAGGATAGAGCAGGATAGAGAAGAATATGGAAAAACTTAAGGTGGGGAATGGAAATGGAAATAAAAATGGCTAATGGGTTTCTCTGGGCATAGTTGCCAGGAGATTCATGATTTCATATAAGAAGTCACATGCATCACATCACATCACGTTATATCACATACTGAATGTATGATTATAAGAACACAAATTATTTGAAGTAAATTAAGAGTAATAGATTTATTAAAAAGTAATTTAGACTGTATATGAGCAAGAATTTTGTGGGAGAGATAAATTTACATGATAAAAATTACATTAAAGACACCTTATAAAGATGTGTTAGGAATTATGTTCAAAAGAAAAATACAACAGAGAAAAAAATACAATTAAAGGACTATATAAATATGGGCACTTCACTTTTATTAAATAGCTTGTGCATTCATTGCAAAATCCATCTTTATCTTTTTCATGTTTTTTTTTTTAAATTATGATAAATTATTTGATTAGATTGTTAATACCAATGGAAACACAATGCATGAAATTAATCATAGAATTATATATATATATATATATTATGTAACGATATATAATTATGTCGTTACATTAATTTAAAATAAAAACTTAAAAGTTCGCAAATAAAAGTAAAAAACTAAACGCTAAAATTAAAATGTTTGTTAAACGTATAGATTCGCACAGATGCTAAACTTTAAAAATATTTTTTTTTAATAAATAAAAAAAGGTATTTGAATGTATTTTTTTTTATAAAAAAAGATTTAAATATAAAAATAGTTTAAAAAAGAAATAACGTAAGTAAAAATAAAAACAGGTATTAATTAATTCTTGTAATCTGTAAATGGAAATGATTGTTTATAAATTGTTTGAAAAGCAAGCTAGCCTTGGGCTCTTGTATAATTAAAATGATCTGATGAAAGATAGATAAGAAGAAAAGAGAAATTAGCTTGACCAATGGAAGCACTAAGCCTTGGCTCGGACCCTAACGAAAGTGATGGATTAGTGATGTTTTGTTGATTGAATCCGTGTGGATTAATATAAAAAGGGAAATACAGTTTTTTCGACAGTTCCAGCATGGTGTGTTTGAGAGTTGTGGTAGGACACACATACCACACTCTCTATTTAAAAAAGAAAAAGGAAAAGACTGTGATACCTTGAACCAGCTATTGCCATCTCCAGAACATTATCTTCCAATGGAGACGTCACAGGAATTAAAAGCAGAAACCTGGACTCTTCTACCATAAGCTATATGAAATGAACAATTATTAAAATCAATTAAGAACTTTCGTCAAGTTTTATAAATTGATAAACAAGCCAACTTAAATGTTAAAACGGACTCTTATCTGACTTTTGTAAGTTTTTAAATCAAATTAATAATGTTTAATTTTATATGTTTTCCGATTGATAAAAATCATTTCCTTTTTTTTTCTCTTATTGTATAAATTATTTGTTGTTTAAATTTTAAGTGAGGGAATTTAAGGTTGGGTATAGATGTTGCATAGATTCGTTAGCGGTTGATAATGTTGTGGTTTTCACATTCGATTAGAATATATGTCAACGATATCACTGCAAGCATCTTACGATGAATGCTAATGGGATTTGTATATTCCCTATGCAAGTGACGTTTATCGATGACTTTGTATTTTGATCGGTTGTGTTTAATTTGGAATGTTTTTGACCATGGAATCTGTGCAGCTGATCTATACTCAACATTTTAAAACAAATTTTTTAAAATGCATTTGTGTGAACGTATCTAAATGTTAAATTTAAGTCGGGCATGAATGGCTATATAGTTTTGTAAAGTTATATTAAGGGAGGGTAATCTTAGGTTATTCATTTCGTAGTTGAATTGGTTCAATGGATTGGATATATTTGTGTAATTGTAGATGTAGTATGAGGTCCGCTATGGGCAGGATTATAGATATATGCCACACACCCTCTGTTTGCCTATGGATGGGTTTGTAAGTTGGCAGAAGACAGCAGTCCATTCCTATGGAGTTTTTTGTTTATTGTTCTACTTGCCAACAGATGTAACATTCCTGTTGGTGGAGAGTCAATGTCTTCTCTATTTCTACTTATTGTTCAGATGTACATGCCTGACAGTATAGTATTTTGTGTTGTCGTATCATGCTACATTGAATACATGAATGTATCAGATGGATTGGTGCCAGTTTGGTTGCGAAATTTGTTGCCTAAGGTTAAATCAGGGAAGAATATTTTCTTTTCAAATGCAGATCTATGTAGTCTATTCATACTTGACTATCTAAATAAAATATTAAACTCATTGAAACTTAGTTAAATGTAAAATTAAAAGTTAATATAAAAATCTAAAATGTTGAATTTATTCCTCAAAATTTAAATGTTATTTTATATGTGCGTAAAGAAATATTTTTATGTGTTAATTTCTGGCAGTGGCTTTTATTCTTTTATATTTAAGATATAAAATTTATAGATTTTTATCTCTGCATCTCCACTGAGCTAGTGACTTGGGCTAATGATCGGAATATTTAAATAAAGTGGAATCTTAACAGCACGTATCTACCTATTCTATAAATTTTTCTAGGCTCAAATGCCTAGATGGCGCCCTGGTAGTTGCAGATATTGTTTTTGCAATTAGATTCGATCTTCACTTCCATTTCGATCGTTATAATATATATATATTGTAACAGTAGCTGGGTTTGAATACGGATATTAAAGGAAGTAAAAGGCACTAATGATTACAAAAGAGTGTTTATTGTGGTTGTTATTATGGAATGAATTAATAGATGCGAGAAAAATTTATAGATGTACATTCGAACCCTGTTACAAAAGAATGTGAGTAAAATACATTAACAATTTACAGGCATGCGGAGTTGTATTTTTATAGTTTGTTTTAAATATTTTTGTTATTTATTACTGTAAGTTATAATTATTGAAATAATGTCATTTGTAGCACATGTTTTTAGAAAAGAATATGGGAAACTTGTCATTTGTAGCACATGTTTTTAATGAAATAAAATTAAAGTATAAAGCTGGAGAGAGTAATAAAAGAAGTTGCAAGTTGTTCCACAGGCGATTTCTGTTAATGACACTTGTCATCAGAATTCCAAGAACTGGCTCCTAAGTATTCTGGGACAATGGAAACCTGATCCTGCTAAAAGTATTCCTGAGATAATGGTCATCAGCATATGGATAAAAAAAAGTGAGGTGAAAGAAGAGATAAAAGAAAGAAACTATATATATATATATATAAGTCATGTGACATCTGACTTGTTATTATATATATTGTAACAATCCGGAGCAAGCGACTTAACGTAAACTGCACTACGGGGCGCCATCTAGGCATTTGAACCTAGAAAAATTTATAAAGTAGGCAGATACGTAAGTCAAAAAAAAAAAATTTTTTTTTTTTAAAAGATTTTGGTTCCGGTCGTTAGCCCATGTCACTAGCTCAGTGGAATAGCAGAGATTTAATAAGATAATCTAAGAGTATATATATAAAAAAGGAATAAAATAAGCCACTGCCAGTAATTAACATACAAACATTTATTTATGCACATATATATAAGATTTAAAATTATTTTAGTATTAGTTTTACATTTTAATTTTTAACATTCTTTTTAACTTTGATTTTTGACTTTAATTTACATTTAATTACTATTATATTCTAATTTTACATTTTAATTAAGTTCGCACAGATGGGATTATAGAAGCTTGTTTTAATATGTTGCTATAGATCGGTTACATAGATTACACGGTTAAAAACATTTCAAAATAAACATAAACGATCAAAATATAAAATCATTGATTACTGACAATTGCGGAGGGAAATTTATACGTAACCCAATAGTATTCACCATAAGATACTTGCATTGTCACCAATAACTTAAAAGACATCCGAATAAATACATTTTAGATACTCACCGTAAGGTATCATTATTTATCGAATGTCTATATATTTTGATCAAATATGGAAACGCAAAACATAGTTAACCAATAAACAATCCATGCAAGCGTCTATAAACAACTGAAATTTAATGCATTTTTATTTAGGATCGAGTATGAATAGACCACATAAATTTGCTTTTGAAAATAAACATTCTATCCCTATTTAACCTTAGGCTAAAATTCGTAGTCAAACTGGCATCAATTCATCTGATACATCGATGTATTCAACGTAATAAAATACGGCAGCACAAAAGGTTAAAAGAAGAAATTGCCTCTTATGAGATAGGAATATTACATCTATCTGCAAAGAAGAGCAATAAAACAAAAAACTCCATAGAAAGGAACTGCGGTATCCGACTTATAATTCCTTCCATAGGCAAATGGAAGTGTGCGGTGTATGAAGCGATTCTGCCCGTAGCGAATCAATATTACATCTACTAATCACACCAATATATCCAATCCATTGACCCAATTTAACCACGAAACAAATAACCTAAGATTACCCTCCCCTAATATAACTTTACAAATCTATACAGCCATTCACGCCCGACTTAAGTTTAACATTTATATAATTAATTTAACGAAGAACAAAAAAAATCATGATAAAAACTTAAAGAATAAAAAATAAATAAATGGAAATGATTTTACATAAATAAATAAAAAAAATACATCAAATAACATTTTAACTACTTTAGTCAGATAGGAAACTAATGCAATTATTTTAAATACGAAAAGTTTTTAACTTAATGTTCATTAATTGTAAAGTTCTTACGGTTTTAAACAGTTCATCTTTATCTGTCGTTTGTAAGTTTGAACGGGAATTCCCACGCCGTCCTGAAGATATTGGTATACATTTAGCCGATGTTTTATTTATTCATTCGGAGGTTTTTTAATTTAGTTGGTCCTCAATGTAGGAAACGATAGTTCATTTCTCCTTTCTTTAACAGCTGAAAGAATTGACCGTGCGTCTGTCAATTCCTCCAACTCCATACTACTACATATAGTCACATCGTAATAATCAATTTCCAGTCACTGATTAATAATTTCCAAATTTTCCTTTTATATTAATGTGAAGGATTG
This sequence comes from Epiperipatus broadwayi, assembly GCA_028023455.1. NCBI lineage: Eukaryota > Metazoa > Onychophora > Udeonychophora > Euonychophora > Peripatidae > Epiperipatus > Epiperipatus broadwayi. Next base: position 21,167 of record JAQFVV010008371.1, read on the forward strand.
AATTTACATTACGTCACCGATGCGATGGTCCTTTCGCTGCGGTCCAATTCCATAGGGATTTCTTATTTGCTAACAGTTTCTATTGTTTTCCTATCTGGCCGGTATTTTTACATTTAAATGCCCAAGGCTGGTTTACATTTGACTAATTAAATTTATCATTTCCATTTCTGATTAATTAACCTGTTTTCCAAATCAAGATATATTTAAAGATAAATTTAAAGATATAATTTTATCTCCAAAAATACCTTTTCTATTTTTAATATAGTTTTATTTTAATAATTTTTTATATGTGTGCGATTTAATATATAAGAGTTTAAGATGATATTTAATTTCAATTTTTAATTCTAAAAGAAAATTTTTAAATGCGAACTTTTTAATTTACTTTCATGTTTAATAAATAAAAAAAAAACAACAATGTAACGAACGTCTATGCTCGTTACATATCAGTAAAGTTACTTAAAAAAAATGATCAAAAAAAAAAACTTTTTACTTAGGGTTAGTAATTATGGTACACGATTGACGAAAACATTTACAAAACATCCGGTTAATAATTTTACAAAAAGACTATATACAAAAAGAAAAATGTTTACTATCGTTTTCCAAGGACCATTTATGTTCACCTCCTCCCGACCAGAGTTCTAACTTTTTTTTTTTTAATGCATTTTATTTTTACACATGTCATGACAAGCAAATTTTATAAATTATTTATTTAAATAAGGTTACATTGAGATAAATATGTTTTAAGAAATAATGGGTTTAAACGTGTCTATTTGCCGCACAATTATAAACACCACCAACTTATTTATGACTGATTGAAATGCATACATAGGGTTACACTGAAGTAATTCCCAAAGGTACTTATCGTAAGGCACCACATTTCGATCATAAACTTACGTGGCTGTGCGCACCTATACACATTAAAGTATAATTTATATTACAACAACAAAAAAACATATCAATCGCAACCTTTTGACTTTCTTTTTAACGAAATACAGTTTAGAATTATTTATACTTTCTCGTGTTTAATATATGTGCTATTTCTTTCTGGCAGTGCTTTTATCAGATTTAAAGTATACGACTTTATGTAAACAGATAAAAATATTTCATTTTGACAAAATTTGCTCAGGGTATTTGTGGTTTATTAAAGATCGGCCCCAGATTGGGAAAGCCAGTTGTAACGATCCGGAGAAATGCACTTAACGTAAACTGCACTACGGGGCGCCATCTAGGCATTTGAACCTAGAAAAATTTATAAAGTAGGCAGATACGTAAGTCAAAAAAAAAAAATTTTTTTTTTTTAAAAGATTTTGGTTCCGGTCGTTAGCCCATGTCACTAGCTCAGTGGAATAGCAGAGATTTAATAAGATAATCTAAGAGTATATATATAAAAAAAGGAATAAAATAAGCCACTGCCAGTAATTAACATACAAACATTTATTTATGCACATATATATAAGATTTAAAATTATTTTAGTATTAGTTTTACATTTTAATTTTTAACATTCTTTTTAACTTTGATTTTTGACTTTAATTTACATTTAATTACTATTATATTCTAATTTTACATTTTAATTAAGTTCGCACAGATGGGATTATAGAAGCTTGTTTTAATATGTTGCTATAGATCGGTTACATAGATTACATGGTTAAAAACATTTCAAAATAAACATAAACGATCAAAATATAAAATCATTGATTACTGACAATTGCGGAGGGAAATTTATACGTAACCCAATAGTATTCACCATAAGATACTTGCATTGTCACCAATAACTTAAAAGACATCCGAATAAATACATTTTAGATACTCACCGTAAGGTATCATTATTTATCGAATGTCTATATATTTTGATCAAATATGGAAACGCAAAACATAGTTAACCAATAAACAATCCATGCAAGCATCTATAAACAACTGAAATTTAATGCATTTTTATTTAGGATCGAGTATGAATAGACCACATAAATTTGCTTTTGAAAATAAACATTCTATCCCTATTTAACCTTAGGCTAAAATTCGTAGTCAAACTGGCATCAATTCATCTGATACATCGATGTATTCAACGTAATAAAATACGGCAGCACAAAAGGTTAAAAGAAGAAATTGCCTCTTATGAGATAGGAATATTACATCTATCTGCAAAGAAGAGCAATAAAACAAAAAACTCCATAGAAAGGAACTGCGGTATCCGACTTATAATTCCTTCCATAGGCAAATGGAAGTGTGCGGCGTATGAAGCGATTCTGCCCGTAGCGAATCAATATTACATCTACTAATCACACCAATATATCCAATTCATTGACCCAATTTAACCACGAAACAAATAACCTAAGATTACCCTCCCCTAATATAACTTTACAAATCTATACAGCCATTCACGCCTGACTTAAGTTTAACATTTATATAATTAATTTAACGAAGAACAAAAAAAATCATGATAAAAACTTAAAGAATAAAAAATAAATAAATGGAAATGATTTTACATAAATAAATAAAAAAATACATCAAATAACATTTTAACTACTTTAGTCAGATAGGAAACTAATGCAATTATTTTAAATACGAAAAGTTTTTAACTTAATGTTCATTAATTGTAAAGTTCTTACGGTTTTAAACAGTTCATCTTTATCTGTCGTTTGTAAGTTTGAACGGGAATTCCCACGCCGTCCTGAAGATATTGGTATACATTTAGCCGATGTTTTATTTATTCATTCGGAGGTTTTTTAATTTAGTTGGTCCTCAATGTAGGAAATGATAGTTCATTTCTCCTTTCTTTAACAGCTGAAAGAATTGACCGTGCGTCTGTCAATTCCTCCAACTCCGTACTACTACATATAGTCACATCGTAATAATCAATTTCCAGTCACTGATTAATAATTTCCAAATTTTCCTTTTATATTAATGTGAAGGATTGAATTTACATTACGTCACCGATGCGATGGTCCTTTCACTGCGGTCCGATTCCATAGGGATTTCTTATTTGCTAACAGTTTCTATGGTTTTCCTATCTGACCGGTATTTTTACATTTAAATGCCCAAGGCTGGTTTACATTTGACTAATTAAATTTATCATTTCCATTTCTGATTAATTAACCTGTTTTCCAAATCAAGATATATTTAAAGATAAATTTAAAGATATAATTTTATCTCCAAAAATACCTTTTCTATTTTTAATATAGTTTTATTTTAATAATTTTTTATATGTGTGTGATTTAATATATAAGAGTTTAAGATGATATTTAATTTCAATTTTTAATTCTAAAAGAAAATTTTTAAATGCGAACTTTTTAATTTACTTTCATGTTTAATAAATAATAAAAAAAAAACAATGTAACGAACGTCTATGCTCGTTACAATATATATATATATTGATTTTGTAGTGAATCGGGAAAGTGACATTATAGAGAAAGAAGCATATAAAGTAATTTTACTAAAGTGATTATTAATTAATAAGAATTAATATGAATGAATTCCAATGAAATGCTGGTGTAAAAGAATCATGTGGATTTGTTAAACTGATTCAGTGTACAGCTGTTTTGTGACTTGCCTACTAAGCGAGATTTTTCTATGGAAATTTTAGCCATCTATTTCAAGCAAGTGAAGTGATCATGGAACTCCAAACAACAAGAACATTCATGCCTTCAATTTTAGAATCACCTACCTAACATCTCTAAGATGGATTATCATATGTGTAAATGTTATGGAATCTTTAATCATCTTTGAGACCGACAACTCTCACTAAGACAATCACCATTGTAATACTGTAAGCTTACAAATCATCAGCTTAAACACACAAATGTTAGCCCTCAAAGGAGGTAAATATGACTTTCTCTCTATATATTCAATGAACATATAATAATTTAGTAATAAATTGAGAAATATGCACTTTGTCCCAACTTAAAAAAAAGAATGATAGAAAATAGATTAATTTATTTAAAAAATACAACTCTGACACATAGTTGCACTCTTTTGAGAATGTGTATACTGATATTATTTATATATATATATTGAAATGACTAGGTCATATGATTGAGTTATCAGTAAATACATGTATTAATAAATATTACAATTTTAAGCTATAACTTGTGTATTTATTTGAATTATGAGATTCTTATAATTCCTGAGATATTATTTATAAAAGCTTACTGATATTCATGACCATATATCTCTAAAAGAAATAAAATAATAAGATTTATAGGGCAGATAGGAAAATTATAAAAGTATATAAATGACATTTCTTTGTAAGATAATCTCACCTTCATTCTTCCAATAGACATTGTTTCCCAGACCTTGAAACTAGGCTAGTCTGGATAAGGCACCCAAAAACATCCACTGAACCCGTTCTTTTGTGTTTGAGGAGTATAATTCTTATTAATTGGTAAGATTAGCACTTGAGGTCAGACTTGTTCAATGCTCATAAATATACCTACTCAAAGCATGGGTAATAACCTGTTCTCACTTAAATTCTTAGAATAGGATCACAGGTAGACTGTTAAAATGGCTTCCAAATGAATGGTGCAGTGAAGGTTGGAAAATAAAATTTAAAAAGAGCTTTCCAATGAATGTTGGAGAACAATTTTTTTTAAAAAAAGAGAAAATAGAAAGAGTTTAAAAATATATTAAAAAATATATTTAAATGATGGCATACTTTGTGATATATAGATATACTACCAGAAAAGTTCTCAAATAGTCAGAATAGAAAATAATGTTGATGATCAAAGGGGAGTATGGAACCATGAAAAAACGATCAAAAGAGTAGAAATGAGTAAAGAAAGGTTTATCAGGTGGGTTAGTCAGAGTACCACTGGGATCCAGGATGACAAACCTGGCAATATATTCTGGAATGAAGAGATACAAGAAGAAATGATAGCCCAAGGGGTAGGGCAGAAGTTCCAAGAAGGTAATGGAAAAGCATACATACATTTTTTAGGCAGGTGGCCACATTAAGAACTCTCCTCTAAATTGTCATAGGAACATATTGTAGAAATAGCATTTAGAAAGTTACTCAATGAAATCATCTGGATGCTGGTAAAAAGAGGAGAAACATCAGTGAGGATGATTAATAAAATGTTGAGCCAATTAGAGATAGATAAAGAAAGAAGACAGATCAAGAAACCTAAGCTTAGGTCCAAAGGAGACTCAAATGTTTATAAGTAGGGAGTAAAAAGAGGAGGAAATGTTCTTGGGAGAACTGGATTCTGGGATATGCATGCCAGACATGCCCCATCCTCTCAACTGTTGAAGCCCTCATGAATTCTGACAGTCAGGTATCTAGCAGAGAGATTATACCACCACATTAGAAGGGAACAACCAGATATACTGATTTTCCCTCTAAAAATGATTCATATAGCAATAGAAAAGAACCAGAGAGCTAAAGTAGAGCCCAAGTAGATATAAATATATCTAAAAAATTAATGGAAGGAGCTATCCACATGTGTTTTTTGTAATGAAAGATTTATTACATGAGGCCTTATCTTGACTATGAGAGGGATCAGACCACATGTGAGGGTGAAGTGACACATTTCATTATGGAGGGGCCTCAATGGTTGAAAGAGATGCTACACCTAGAAAAGGATGCTCCAGAAAAACTTAAAGATAACAAGATTAATGGAACAAAAGTAGAAGGCAAAGTCAGAATAATTCATTATAATGAATGTTGACCAAATATCACCAAGTCTTTTCAGACAGACCAGGAATTGTCCAAGGGTTTGAGCAGAAAATTAAGGTGAAAGGCAATCAGACATTCAAAGCTAGATCATACCTCATTTCACACCAATACCAAAAGGAAGTGAAGGAACAAATAGATCAGATGCTAAAGTGGGGAATTATATCAAAATGCCCATCAGGGCATTGCAACCCAATGGTGGCGGTTAAAAAGAAGAATGGGTCTGTAAGATTATGTTTTGATGCTCAACAGTTAAATAAAGTGACTGTACCACACTACAATGTACCATCCCCCATGCAAGAGTTACTGAGGAAGTTCCAAGGAAAGAAGGTATTTTTGACCTTCAATTTGACTGCAAGTTACTGAAAAATTAAGTTACACCCAGAAGATTGACAATACACATCATTCAGATATGAGGGCCATTTATATCAACTCAACATAATTCCCATCAGCTTAAAAAGTAGTGGGGTGGGGTTATCCAGGTGCTTGGATCAGGAGCTATATCTTCAAAAATTAAGGACATGGTCATGATTTACATGGATGATGTTCTGATAGCCTTGACATATATTAAGGAGCACATATTTGAAGTAGGACTATTTCTAGAAGAATGTGAGAAAAAGAGCATAAAAATAAATCTCAAGAAGAGCAAGCTGTGTCAGAAAGAGGTGGTATTTCTTGGACAGGTGGCGGGGGCTTAGAGACTCAAATCACACACAGACAAGAACTCTGCCATCTACAACTTTTTTATGCCTAGATCCAAGAAGCAGGTCCAATCATTTCTGGGTCTGTGTACATTCTAGAAATGCTTTTAGGAATGGTTTTTCTGAATGGATGAAGCTGTTGGCGAAGCTATTAAAAAGGTAGTTAGTTGAAGTGGATGGAAGAGCAGGAACAAGCTTTTTAAATAGGATTGTTAGAACACATTATGCTATTCTTTCCTGACTTTTTGAGGCCATTCATAGTTCAGATTGACAGCAGTGGATATGGCCTTGGAGTCACCTTGGCTCAGGAGCAAGAAGATGGGAGAATGGACGTACTGTATTTTTTGAGCAGGCTATTTAAAGGTCCTGAGGTACATCATACAACCACTGAGTAAGAAGCATTGGTCATTGTTTGGGCCTTTCAGAAATGTCACATGCTGTTACTGGATTCAGAGGTCATTGTAGTTACTGACCACAAGAGTCTGGAATTTATCAATCATAGCTACCTCACAAATGGTAGATTGGTACATTGGAGCCTGTACCTCCAAGAATACAACTATACAGTAAAGTATTGCAAGGGGTCTGAGAATGTGATAGATGACTCCCTCAGTCGCAATCCAGTGAATATGCAATCACTCCATCTAGGTACTGAGAATTTGTATATAGTTAGCATAGGGATGAGAACAGACAAAGAACTTGAAAGTGATTTGAGATGCTTAAATTGTCTTCAGAGAGAAGACCAACAACTTTAGCCAGTCATTGACTGATTGAAAGGTAAGAAAGCTAAAATTGGAAGTTGGATCAGCAGAATATTTAGAAATTTAAACTGGAGCAAGGTGTGTTACACTACAGAGTTAAGGAAAATCCAGCAGAGTAGAGGTCAGTGATACTGTGGCATATAAAAGCTGCAATGGTGGTGCACGTGCACCACAGGTCTGGTCACTATGGGATAATGAAGAGTGAAGTATGGATTAAGAGGTGGTTTTATTGGCTGGGCATGCATGGCAAGGTTGCGGCCATTATTGGGCAATGTGAAATTTGTCAGAGTTTAAGTCCACAAACAGAAAATATATGGCTACAATGTTGACCATGATCTCAAGAGAGCCTAAGAAAATCATTGCAGTTGATTTTTATGGCCCACTGCCAGCCTTCAATAAAAAGTACCTCTTGGTTTATGATTTATTCTCCAAACTGGTGTCCACATATCCCATCACCCAAGCCAAGATGAGGAACATCATATGTGTTCTGGAAAGGGAATATATTCCTTAGGTGAGAAAACCATGAACCATCATATCCGATCATGGAATCCCATTTGTCTTGAAGGAGTGGCCAAGATGGACCGAATGATTGAAAATAGAACATGTATTAAACTCAATCCAGAACCCTTATTCCAACCCCTGTGAAAGAATGATGTGAAAATTGGATAGGTTGTTCAGTACTTATGTCCAAACAGGCCATAGAAAGTGGGTCAAACAATTACCAGACATTTTAAATTATATTAATTGGGCAGTGAATGAATCTATCAGGTTCACTCCGATACATTTACATTTTGGAAAACATGCATCCAGATTATTCAAAACTGAGTTTCCAGGAATGGAAGACCCTCTCATTGATGTAGAAAATGACCTACAGCCGTCATACTGCTCGATGGTACACAGAAGCCTATAACACAAAGGTGGTTTTAAGAGTTCCTCTCATTTTTTAAGGTGGGTGATCAAGAAATAGTGAGGAATCCTCATTGAAGTGAACCCAGAAAGTTTATTTGCAAAAAATTTAGCAATCTTTATGAGAGCCCATTTACGATAATGAAGAGTCAAATGAAACATATGTTCTGGGTGGGTACTAGATGGGAAGTAAAGGGGGTCATACAATGCTTGGTCTCTCAAGCCCATTGCAAACCCAGAGAGGGATAAAAATAGATAAGAGGCAGTTAAGAAGCCATTCAAATACACAGATGGTATTTGAAGGCTATTGCACCAGGGGGATATTGTAACAGTAGCTGGGTTTAAATATGGGTATGAAAGAAAGTAAAAGGTATTAATGATTACAAAAGAGTGTTTATTGCAGTTGTTATTATGGATTGAATTAATAGATATAAGAAAATTTATAGATATACATTTGAACCCTGTTACACAAGAGTGTGAGTGAAATACATTAACCATTTAAAGGCATGAATGTATATATATTTATTTATTACACATGTTGTTGGGAAATTGTGTAGAATTAATTGCTAACAGATAGATTTGTATGTGAAGATGAAGAGAAGTGATTATGTGCAAAGTTGTATTTTTATATTTTGTTTTAAATATTTTTGTTCTTTATTACCATAAGTTATAATTATTGAAATAATGTCATTTGTAGTACATATTTTTTAGTGAAAGCAAAATAAAATATAAAGCTGGTGAGAGTAATCAAAGAGGTTGCAAGTTGTGACACTGGCAATTTCTGTTAATGACACTTGTCAGAATTCCAAGAACTGGCCACTAAGTATTTTGGGACAATGGAAACCTGATCCTGCTAAAAGAATTCCTGAAATAATGGTGGTCAATGGCATATGGATAGAAAAACAAGTGAGGTGAAAGAGAGATAAAAGAAAGGAACTGTATATATTTTTTGATTTTGTAGTGACTCAGAAAAGTGACCATTAAAGAAAAAGAAGTGTGTAAAGTAAATTTTACTAAAGTGATTATTAACTAATAAAAATTAATAAGAATGGATTCCACTGAAATGCTGGGATAAAAGAATCATGGGATTTATTAAACTGGATCAGTGTACAGCTGTTTTTCAACCTGCGTACCATGTGACATTTATCTATGGAGATTTTAGTTGTCTATTTCAAGCAAGTGAAGTGATTGTGGAGTGCCAAACAACAAGAACTTTCATGCCTTCAATTTTAGAATCACTTACCTAACACCTCTCAGACTGACAACTCTCACTAAGACAATAATCATTGTAATACTGAAGCTTACAGATCATCAGCTTTAAAAATATGAACAGTAGCACTCAAAGGAGGTAAATATGACTTTCTCTCTCTATATTGAATGAACATATAATAATTTGGTAATACGTTAAGAAATCTGCACTTTGTCCCAACTTAAAGAAAGAATTATAGAAAATAGAATAAATTATTTAATAAATACAACCCTGACACATAGTTGCATTCTTTCAGAAATGTGTATACTGATATTATATATATGTATCAAAATGACCGGGTCATATAACTGAGTTATTAGTATATACATGTATTAATAAATATTTGACTTTTAAGCAATAACTTGTGTATTTATTTGAATTATGAGATTCTTATAATTTCTGGGTTATTATTTATAAAAGCTTACTGATATTCATGATCATATATCTCTAAATAAATAAAATAATAAGATTTATAGAGCAGATAGGAAAATTATAAAAGTATATAAATGATGTTTCTTTGTAAGATAACAGTTTCATTCTCCCAATAGACATTGTCTCCCAGACCTTGAGACTGAGGTAGTCTGGATAAGGCATCCAAAAAGGTCCACTGAACCTTTTCTTTTGTTTTTAAAGAACATAATTCTTATTAATTGGTAAGATTGGTGCTTGAAGTCAGACTTTTTCGATGCTCATAAATATACCACCTCAAGACACTTACATTTTTAGAATAGGATCACATATATATATTTTAATAATTTTAGTAAGATTAAAAAATAATAATTATTAAATATAAAGAAGTAATATGTATATATTTTATGGAGAAACTGTGAAATACAAACAATAGAGGTGACTTTGTGAATTATTCTATCTATCTATCTATCTATCTATCTATCTATCTATCTATCTATCTATCTATCTATCTATCTATCTATCTATCTATCTATCTATCTATCTATCTATCTATCTATCTATCTATCTATCTATCTGTCTATCGTGACTTTGTGAATTATTCTATCTATCTATCTATCTATCTATCTATCTATCTATCTATCTATCTATCTATCTGTCTGTCTGTCTGTCTATCTATCTATCTATCTATCTATCTATCTATCTATCTATCTATCTATCTATCTATCTATCTATCTATCTATCTATCTATCTATCTATCTATCTATCTATCTATCCATCCATCTATCTATCTATCTATCTATCTATCTATCTATCTATCCATCATCCATCATCCATCCATCTATCTATCTATCTATCTATCTATCTATCTATCTATCTATCTATCTATCTATCTATCTATCTATCTATCTATCTATCTATTTATCTGTCTGTCTGTCTGTCTGTCTGTCTGTCTGTCTGTCTGTCTGTCTGTCTGTCTGTCTATCTATCTATCTATCTATCTATCTATCTATCTATCTATCTATCTATCTATCTATCTATCTATCTATCTATCTATCTATCTATCTATCTATCTATCTATCTATCTATCTATCTATCTATCTATCTATCTATCTATCTATCTATCTATCTATCTATCTATCTATCTATCTATCTATCTATCTATCTATCCATCTATCTATCTATCTATCTATCTATCTATCTATCTATCTATCTATCTATCTATCTATCTATCTATCTATCTATCTATCTATCTATCTATCTATCTATCTACATGCATGTGTCTGTTTGTTGAAATGAAATTAAAGTAGGCAGCAGAATAAAAGATATATTATCAGGGTTTATTCTTGGGCAGTAATATTTTACACGTGCTGACTGGAAATCTGTCAATATACGAGTAAGGGATATTATTCCAAAAATATTGTAGAGACATAGCCAAAAACATTTTGATACAAGGTTAAATAATGGTTCATTTAATGACAAAATTTTTTTTTCTTTAAAAATTTAAAGATAAATAATCTGATATAAAATTATAATTTTTTTTTTTTTATTAATTTTGCTTTAAATTTTTTTTCCAAATGGAGGCAATTTAAATATTATATTACATTTGCTGATATAGTTCAGTCTTTTAGGACCCTTGATGATATCTGATTTTTTTGATGGTGAGTGTAGCATCTGGATAGAAAATTGATGTCAAAAATTTTTTATATTGTGACAAAAATCCATGATGTGGAGAATGTATGCTAATGATGACGAATGCTGCTTTACTGTATTAGCATGTTCACTTTTATCACTGATGTGATAATCACTCATATACCACTGTCATAGGCTCATAAATTTAATATGAAATTTCATAAATTTTCTGGATTTCAAGAAGAATTGATCTTTATGCTTCAATAGAATGAAATTATACTAATGTTTATGATTAGTAATATACACAATTTTTGTAACATTTTAGAATATGCCAAATGCTATCTGTATCAGTGTCTTTTAAACTATCAATCTGAATCATATAT